>SNQJ01S0054672.1:83736-99423 GCA_010110895.2 Picea sitchensis
GATTGAGAAAATGAAATAAATATTTGTTGTTCAGTTAATTTGTGAAAAGTGGAGAATTTTCCAAAGTTTTGTGACACTAATTCACCCCCCCCTCTCAATTTCAAGTAATGTTGGCACAGAGGAAGACCCGAGGTTCAATGCTTCAACAATGCACCAACAAAACCCTAACTACTGGCCCTTTCGGCAACACCTGCGAAGCAGATGAAGTCTCACCGAAGGTAGAGGTAGGGGGGGTTGTAGGACTCAAGTGTGTACAACCTAGCTGGGACACAGATCTTTGATCACAATACTTAACAGAGCACTTAGAAATTAACTTTCATTAGCCTTTGACCCTTATTCACATCGCAGATAAAAACCCTAATTACATAACAATGCAGTATTCAACAAGATCTAAGCTTATCTAACCATTTAGCACATAACATCAAATAGATCTAGCATTCATTCATGTTATTAAGCACTAAGATACTACATCAAATGCATCTAACATACATAAAGATTCAACACTAAGCCTAAATCACATCAATAACACAAATCAATCACAACACGGATATACGTGGTTCACCCCCAGCATGGGGCTATGTCCACCAACACTTCGTCTTAGTTAATATCTTCTTTCAATATTCTTACATCCATTAAGACACAAAACCAACTCCGCATAGGATTGGAGATCTATGTGCACTTCACTAGATCCTCGTCAATTTTGGCACAACACAGAGCCCTCTTACAATCACTTGCACTTAACTTTGCAAGTTCTCAACACATAGTATGCACAAAGCCTTTTCAACTAATCGCACTTAGCAACCTTTACATATCTTGCACAAAGCCAACTTATATCTAATGCTTCTTACAATTCCTAGATACTTATTTGTACATTTACAAATGGGGCCTAAGCATGGGTAAACCCATGGGATGACATCATATACTCGTTATATAATCCTTGAACCCAAAAATCCCACAAAAAGGGGGTGATATCCTCGTGATCTCCGCTTCGCTTGGGCGCTCTGTCTTCGACCCGCTTTTCGAATTCCCAAAAATGGTCAAACACGACCAAGGTTCTCCAAAACTTGGTCGGGGGAAAACATGCCCCCAACACTCACTTGTGGCTCATCCCAAGTCACTATGATCTGGGAAACTCTACTTCGAAGGCATCGAGCTTGGCTCGAGTTGTCTCCACTTGTTGCTTCACTAGGGCCTTCTACTCGATGAACTCTTGAATGACATTCTCGGTGACAGGTCCTTCCAAGAAATGTTCCACTATGGTGACCACTTGTTCCACCTGTGCACCTTGTCCCTCGATCTCCTAAAAACGTGTGCAGGCTTCATCCTGTACCGGTTGAAATTTCTATTTCACTTCCATGAATTTACTCTAGATGGAATGGACCTGCTGCTAAACTGTGCACAGTTATTGTGACCTTTTCATCTTCTCGATCGCTGATAGTAGATTCAACTGTGCTTGTACTTTCGTTGCTTGTTGATTTGCTTCCTGGAGCTATGACTCCAATGTCCTTAGTTATGGGTCCTCTGCAAGGCGCTCATATGTCTGCGCACTTCAATTACTGAGTTGCTTGCATTCTAGGGCCAATGCCTTGATTCTTCCAACTGCACTCTGGGCAGTTTCTTCCCACTGATCTCGCACTTCTTGTGGAGTGCTCGATACTTCTTGCAATTCTAGTTCTGCTACTCTTGCTTGGAGCTGTTGAATGGCTTTAGCGAGATTCCCCACTTGGCGCTTAGTTGTCTCCTCTTCCATCTACACCAGGCCCAACACAAAGCGAAGTGCTTTAGTGACTTCATCTTTAACTCCAATATGCTCCGTGAGTAGCTGTTCATTTTCCTTCTGGATCTGTGCTCTATCCTCTGCAAACTTCATTTGGAGGTCATCTTTTTCTTGCTTCGCAACTCTACGTTTCTCTAGGGCTTCCTCCTTTACTTTCTTCAATGCCTCTGTGGCCTCCTCTTTTTCTTCCTAGACCCAACGAAGGTGAGCCTCTGTCGCATATGTTATTCTACATAGCTGGGCAAGCTCATCTCCTACTTCTATGCCCCTTGATGATAGTGGTGCCATAGACACTACATGGCTCGAATAAAGATCCTGTTATACCCCTTTGAGCTTCACCTCGATCTGGTCATACATTGTCTCATGTTTGGATTCGCTTCGCCATAAAATGTCCTTTAAAGTATTTGATATAGCTGCGATGATGAGGTCAATATCATCCACCGTAAGTATAGTCTGTAAGTGGGGCTTATTGGCGAGTGAATTTTTCCACACTGAGGGTTTCTTTGGAGAAAAATTTATTTTCTTGGATGTATCTGTCTCCATAAGGGGATCTTTAGGAAGTGTTACTTAACCCTGTTCCTACTTGTCTTCTTCCCCTTCATCATATTCTTTGTCTACTTCGTCACCTCCTCCCCCTTCAGGTGAATCTGGTGTAGTCTCCTCTGATGCACTATGCATTTCCTATAATTATTCCTTCTTCTTCTTATTGCTACTACCCGGTCCATCATACTCTTCCTGGGTGACTACAATACTTCCGATAAGGTCAGTCTCAGAGAGTTATGTCTGTTCGAATGGTACAAGGAATTCTGCAGGCCATTCCTTGGTTATTTCCCCCATATATTCCTTGGTGATTTTGTAATAGGACTGGAGCTCTTCCTTTTGTTCGTCTCTGTGCACAGTGATGTAAATGAAGTGCCTATCTATGCGGAACTTCACTATTGGCCCGAACCTATGAATTGTATTCAGAGTCATTCGAGGGAAGGATTCAATGGCCCACTTCAACTGCAAGTAATAGGTGTGGAACAACGCATTGGACTGCAATTGCTTCACCATGTTGATCAAATACCAGAGGGTAGTGAACCTCGCAGCCAATGGTTCAGACGGCTCGACTTCAGGGAAGGTTGCTCCATCTGGCATCTCCCAAGCGATGAAGGCAATGAGAATCAACAACCAGCTAAAGTGAAACTCGAAGCCCTGGTCTTGCACTTCATGACAATCTTTCTCCAAATGGTTGACGAGGTAGCTTGCCCAATTCATCTACATCCCTTTGATGCACTTTCCTGCGAGGTCAACAACGAACCCCATGACCTGTATTGGTCTTTTCTTCCTGATGAGCTTACCAATGATCAACTGGAAAGATAGGTGCATTGCACCATTTTAGATGGAGGCTACCTTGTAGCCCCGCTTTCCTTTCTCTACATCATCGTAGGTGTCCTTTATTCGTTGTGCCAGGGAGCGATCTACACCCTTCCCTAGGTAAAAATCCTGAGGGTCCGTTCCTTTCATGCTCAATCAAATGATCCGGTAGATCAACATTGGATCTACAATGATGCGCCTATCCAACCACAGGTAACCACCATGGTAGCATGAAAGGAGGAGTTTAACGCATCTGTTAACCTCCTGATGTCTGTCGAAGTGTGGTATCTTCATCACATTAAGGATTGTTGATATTGATATGTCCATGGTCCACGGTTGGGGGATTATATTCGAATTCTTCCCTGTTGTATTTGTCAATTACTTATGTGGTGTGAGCATTCCATAATTCTTGTGGTCTCCCAAGTTTAAATCACTGATCTTTAGCGTCAAAAACTGTCCTAATTGCGGTCCAACTGTGTGTATCCCCTTCGGGAGGTATGCAGTGATCAGTGTATAGTAGAAGTCCTTAGGGATGTTGTCACGACTAACTATGCTAGCTAGTGGTGGGATATAGTCGGGCAAGACCGACAGGATGAGATTCGCATTTGCCAAGTCATCATGATGCTTGATATGTTTCTCTATCATAGTTCAGGATGGCCCAGATCGACGTGCAGTCGATGGGGAGGCTTGAAATCCTCTCGTCGATGAGGCCTGTGCTCCTATGGACATGACCTTCTTCGCCATGAGGTTAATCAAAATCTCTTCAATGAATTTCTCTACTGCGCTAAGGTCACTTGACATGCACGCTCGTGATCAAATGTCTTGGATAGGTGGACAAACACTCAAGGTAATAAGAATGGGTGGCGAGGTATCAATAAGCACTGCATGAAAGAAAGTATTTCTCTATGGGCTCGAATAATCACAATTTGCAAAAGTTTCCCCGGTAAGACATTCGATGGGTTAAATATATAATGTCATAACAGACTCCTCCAACAGGCAGAAATGCCTCAATCAATACAATTCCATCAATTATGGCACGGTCCCAATGGTCCAACGACGAGATTTCTGGCAATAAGTGTGTTTCTAGCTGTTTTTTAGCTTCGTTCTAATGGTCGAGATGCTTCCAATGGTCATATTGCTTCCCCGTGGCGGAGTGTCAGTTTGCGTTGTTCTGCTATTTCGTCAAGGTTCAAGTTCTGCAAGCCTTCCTTTTACGAAGTCCTCTCTGGAACGTCCTACATTTTTTCTATCTTTTCTTTCTTCTTACTGAGCTTTATTTCTTTCTTTATGGTGATTTGCGTCTCTGGATACCTCTTTCTATTCTTGTTCTTATCTTTTCTTAGCATAGTAGCATTACACTGTTGGGGGTCTTTCATAGGGTTCGAGGTTAATAATTCTTCTCTTATTGTTTCTGGAGTAGGTGGTCTTCTCTTCTGCATGGATAATTTCTTTAAGCCTTCTTGCGTTCTTTCAACTTCGACAGCCAGGTCTCTGGCCCTCAGTTTCTTCAACTTGTCCTCATGTTCTTCTATTAAGCACGCTATTCTCCTAGCCATGAAATATCTTAATTTTTTTATTTTTTTTTCTATAGCTTCCTCTTCTTCTTTCCTTAGGATATGATCTCTCTCAATCCAAGTTCTTCCTAACAAAAGTGCAAAAGAAGCATTCTTCTCAACAAACTAAATGACCTTGAATTCTTCTTTTGTCGATGTTCCATGAGCACTCATAGGTACATGAGTAAGTCTTCCACATAGGGTTATCATCTTTCCCTTAAACAATCCTATTCCTCCCAATGAAGGAATCATAACAGGCTTTCCCAAAATTTCCCAAGTACTTTCTGGCATAAGGTTCACCTGTGTTTCTGCATCCAATACACAGTCTATGTCGAAGTCTCCTATTCTTGTTTCTATGCACTGCTTCTCTTTTAAGATCTCTGGTAAACTGATGCCTCTGTGATCATTCAGTGTTTCTTTCATATGCAATAAATAGCCTCTTATTCTTTCTGGTTCTCTAGTATATTCTTAGTCTCTTGACCTTCCTCATGGTTTTCTTGTTTCATGTTCATCTTCTCAACTCTAGCAATCATTCTAGGGAGATCTAAAGCATCATGTCCAGTAGCTTTACAATAAAGGAAAATAAGACCTCTACCAGGGAATTCCTTAGCAAGATGTCTCAGTCTTCTGCAACTATAACAAAGAGTCAATCCTCTCTTTCTCTTAAATGATCCCCAACCTTTCCTATACTGTGCTCTAAGATCACAGTGATGGACTTGAAAAAAATTCTTTCTAGGATCCTACATCCACTTGTTAGTCCAAAAATTCTTTCTATGCATGGGAATAACATATCTTTCACTATTTCTATCAGCTCTGTTCATATCACATCTCTTTCTTCTAGTTGTGCCCTAGTTTTCAGACTAGAACAAAATCTATCAAACATGCCTAGATCCATTCTTTCGAGACAAAATATCCACTCATTTTAACTTTATTAGAGCACAAAGACTTAACATCTTACATCTTTTCTTCAGATTAGACTTCTCTTCTTAGCACAAAGCTTCACAAGTCAAGTAGAGTACTATGCACTACAACAACAAATCTACGCATAGAGCTTTGTCTTTTCCTCAGTTCCCAACAATCACAGTTTCAGTTCGCAACAACTGAACCATTTTTTGGCATAGGGGCAAACCTGAGGTTCAACACTTCAACAATGCACAAACAAAACCCTAACTACCGACCCTTTCAGCAACACCTACAAAACAGATGAAATATCACCCGAGGTAGAGGTAGGGGGTGTTGTAGGACTCAAGTGTTTACAACCTAGATGGGACACAGATATGTGATCACAATACTTAACATAACACTTAGCTATTAATGTTCATTAGTCTTTGACCCTTATTCACATCATAGATAAAAACCCTAATTACAGAACGGTGCAATATTCAACAAGATCTAAGCATATCTAACCATTTAGCACATATCATCAAAAAGATCTAGCATTCATTCATGTTATTAAGCACAATCTACTACATCAAATTCATCTAACATACATAAAGATTCGACACTAATCATAAATCACATCAATAACACAAAGAAATCACAACACATGATATACGTGGTTCACCCCCAGCATGAGGCTACGTCCACCAACTCTTTGTCTTCTTTATTATCTTCTTTCAATCTTCTTACATGCACAGAGCCAAAAAACCAACTCCGCATAGGATAGGAGATCTAAGTGCACTTCGCCAGATCCTCCTTCCCTGAGTTTGGCACAACACAGAGCCTTCTTACAACCACTTGCACTTAACTCTACAAGTTCTCAACACATAGTATGCACATAACCTTTTCAACTAATCGCAGTTACCAACCTTTACCTATCTTTCACAAAGCCAACTTATATCAAATGATTCTTACAATGCCTAGCTACTTATTTATAGATTTACAAATGGAGCCTAAGCATGGGTAAACCCACGGGTTGACATCCCAAACCCGTTACATAAGCCCTGAACCCAAATCCTACAAAAAGGGGGTGAGATCCCGCAATCTCCACTTCGCCCGGGCGCTCCATCTTCGACCCGCCTGTCAAAGTTCCAAAAACGATCAAGCACGAACAAGGTTCTCCAAAACTTGGTCGAGGGCCAACAAGTATCCATTTTAGCAATTGGTATCAGAGAAGGTTCCTTCAGCACAGTTTAAACACTAAAGGTAGATTTAGAAGAAATGGGTGGACAAATTTCTATCTCCACAAATGAAGCTCCCTTATTTGATGGAACAAATTATTTATCATGGAGGGAAAATATGAAAAGAAATATGAAGTAAAGAGGATTTGAAGTTTGGGATTTGGTAGTAAGTAAGCCCTGACACTTAACTACTTCAAAGAGAAAAACCAAAACTGCAAATGAGGCAAGGAGAAACAATACAGTAGCCTTAAAAGAAATCCAGGATGGATGGTTAGATGATGTCAAAGAAAAGACGAGACACTACAAATTTGCTAAAGAATTATGGCTCCAACTAGAAAATTGTTATCAAAATGAAACAAGAGAAGAAGATAAATCTAGTCAAAGTGAGGAACAAGACTCATATAAAGAGGATTACTATCAGAATGAATAACATAATAGAGAGAAAATGATTTCTAATCAGAATGAAATGTAGGATTTGATCTCAGACAACAATGAGGAAGACAACATCATCAAGGAATTGAGGCATACCTCAGTAATCACTAACGAAAAATTACATAATATTAATACTGATGTTACAGTTGCAATAGATGAGATTCATATGCAACCAATAAATTATATGCATATTAAATTTCATGTGAATGTTCTTGACCATCTTGAATACACAGTTATGTGCACTTTTGAAGTGTTGGATAAACTTCAACAGTTAGATCAATCTAACCATAAAGAGCATGAACACAATTTTTAGCTAGAAAACAAAGAAGAGGAGATCAAAAGATTTAAAACTGAAGTTACTAATCTAACAGAAGAGATGGAAGAATTAAATGCACACGAAACTAAAAGAAAAGAAGTACTAAAAGCATCAGAAGAATTAGTTAACCGTCTAAACACTCAACTTGAGGAAATTAAAGAAAGTGAAGAAGACCTAAAGATCCAATTAGCAAGGAAAGAAAATTCTTACCACATGTTGGAATTGGAAATCATCAATTTCAAAATGATAAATGAAAGTATTAATGCAAATCTAATGACTCAAATTGAAGAATCTAAGAAAAAGGAAGAAGCCCAGAAGATCCAAATAACTAAAAAGGAAGAATCATGCCAAATGTTTAAATTAGAAGCCATCAACCTCAAAAGGATTCAACTAGAATATGAGGAAGAAATCAAAATATTGAAAACCAAAGTTTTTGATCTAACAAAAGATATGGAAGAATTGAAGACATAAGATAAAACTATCAAATGCAAAGAAGTCTTGGATGAGATAGAAGGAATAATCATCAAGCTAGAGACTCAACTTGAACATGCTAAAGAAGTGGAAGAATCCTTGAAGATTCAGTTGACTAAAAAGGAAGAATTATGTCAAATATTAAAGTTAGAAATAGACAATCTCAAAAAGATGAATGAAAAGACAAATAAGATTGTCAATTTCCAGAATAGCTCAACTATCCCAGGTAATATTTGNGAATCCTTGAAGATTCAGTTGACTAAAAAGGAAGAATTATGTCAAATATTAAAGTTAGAAATAGACAATCTCAAAAAGATGAATGAAAAGACAAATAAGATTGTCAATTTCCAGAATAGCTCAACTATCCCAGGTAATATTTGGAAGAGCCAAAGATCAACTAATGACAAAACTGGTCTTGGATACAATACGAAAGAAGACAATGACAAATGGAACAACATTTACAAACATGAGAGAGGATCATCCTTCTCAAAAACAAAAAGGTGCAATTACAAAACAATTAGAAGTCACGAACTTTGTTAAGGATGGAAGCTATAGAAGTAAAAAGGAAGAAGAAAATCAAATGACAAAATTCTTAAGCCAAAATAAAATCAAGAATGGAAACACCTTCAATGGCTATTTCTTTTCTTATCATAGCTTTGGCCATAAAACAATGGAATGCAAGAAACTAGAGGAAGGATATACAAGAAAATCCAAAAACTCAATTAGATGTTGGAGATGTAATTTTGTTCGGCACACAACAAAATTTTGTCAGACAATGAGATGTTACAACTGTGATAGGTTTGGGCACAAATCCCAAAGATGAAGAAGTTCAAAAATTCAATCCTTAAATAAGTCATTCAAGTTAGTGACAAAACCTAATAAAATTTGGAATAAGAAAGGATATGACAAATCTCCAAAAACACAATTAGAAAGAGAAGATCCAAAAAGAAGAATATCTCATAAAAATATATGGATAAGAAAATCTAAAGGAGAAAGCAAGAAAGATGACATAACACCTGAAAATGAAGAAATTAATAATAAGAACATGATGGGTGAAGGTCCTAATAAAGAATGTGAAATTCAATATGAAATAAATCAAGCCCAAGAAAAGGAAGTGCCTATAGAAGAATATGGGACAATATCAAATTCTTATTATGTCATAATTTTTTATCCAAAGAAAGAAAATGCAAAAATAAGTTTAAATTGGTTTCTACAAAATCAAAGGATTATGCCAAGAGTTTTTTTTTTTAATTAACAGGGAAGAGACCTTTTCAGGAAGAGATACCCTTTTAGAAACAAATGGGGAGAGTAGTTAAAGGAAGAGAGAGCATATTGACAGGGGGAATAATTTAGTTATGGCAGGCAGAACATGATTTCAGGGGGATTTACCCAAGTTCATATTTTGGTCAACAACATGCAGATAGATAGAAGTTGATCATAAGGGAGCAACCCTTTTCCATTGATGTCAAAGGGGGAGAGTAACGTCATAAAGAAAAGCATAATCACATGGGGAGTTTGTATGAAGTTAGAGTGTTTCCCTTAATGACAAAGGGGGAGATTCTTGGACATATTGTCATTGATGTCAACAACCGATGACCCACATGAAGCTCAAAATGGAAAGAACATTGCAAAAATGTGACCGGGATCGAAATCCCCACATGACAAACCAGGATCGTTGGATATGCAAGAGCCAGATCAAGGGAAGGGATTTATTGTGGAGCGCAAAGGGAGAATTAAACTACATGTTATTTCCAATCCCACAATTATTCTAGACTGTCAAATCTTATCATTTCAAAGATCGAAAATTGTGGTTGATCCACCAAAAATCACACAACTTCAATTGCAGAGTTTGGGTGACGGGCTAAACCAAACGCAAGTTACGGTTCCGCAATCCACACCGACTGTCAATGGTCACCCACCAATAGATCTAAGGTTGGAAATAGTTCCACTACCAACGAGCAGTTTCCATTGTGGAACCTGACGATAGTTTTAAACGTCATGCTAGTTGGGACCTCTTGACTATCTAGGATCATTGGATCGAGTAAAGTGGAAGGATAGGATAAGAAAATACCAAGGTCGAAGCTCGAGATTCATGAACTCCCGTCAACCATCGTATTTGGAAAACCCCTCGACCATTGATCTATTCAGAGTATGCCAAGTTAGAAGTGGTCAACTTCAGCGCTGACCACTTCAGCAGAAAAGGGTTGAGAACAAGTAAGATTACCCGAAGACTGAAGTCTTGAAGTGGACATGAGTTGTTTGATCTGAGGAACACTTCGAGAAGTATTCGACCGTTGGATCAAGTTTAGTGGAAGGACAGGGTAAGCCACAAAGTGTCTTGAAGTAGACACAATCTCTATGATCTAAGGAACACTTCGTGAAATATCTTGACCATTGGATCAAGGAAAGTAGAAGGATAGGATAAGCAAGGCAAAAGGCATGAGATCCCAAATACCTGAATTCCCGATAGTTGTTGGATTGAGTTAATCTTTTTTGGGTTAAATGAGGACCATCGGATCTGGAAAATGCATGATGGTCATTGGATCAGAATAATGGTCAACTTCGGCACTGACCAGTTTGGCGAAAAAGGACTCAGAACATATGATTTCACCCGAAGGCCAAAGTTCTGAAGTCACTCTCAGATGTTGATCTGAGATACATTTCTGGAGTTAGGAAAACCATTAGATCCAAGAGAAGAACATGTTCCACATGAGGATATCTACGTCAGCAAGGACACATGGAATAGTCAGATGATGACAAGTGTCAAAGTGCAGTTGGCATTTTAGGTATGCATAAGTCATGAATCTAAGTGACATGTGCCAACCACTCAGTGAGTTCCATGTCAACAAGTGATGTTAGCAAGTTACATCACTCCAGGAGTTTGTACTTCAAGAGTTTTAGCACCAACAAATACCTGAAGTCCCCAAGTTCTGAAATGAACGAGAACCATTCATTATGCAAATAAAATCCAACCGTCTGATCTACTTCGGCAAAATGAACTCTGGAAGATTAAAGGATTGTGAAGGAGAAATCACCTAAAGTGTCGAAGGCCAAAGTTAACGCTAACCATTGATCTAATTCTGGAGCGTTATCGACTGTTGATCAAGTACAGTGGAAGGATAGAATACACGTAAACCATGAAGTGATGATAACTGTTAATCTACTTCAGAGAGCATTCTCAACCGTTGAAGATTATGGACATGCTTGTTTTATTCGATATATTTGTAAAGAGGTTGGAAGTCACCAAGGATGAAGTCCTGAAGTAACTATAGTTGTCCATCTCATCATGTGATTAAAACATGACCGTCGATCTTGATAGGTGATCAAGCACTTATTTAGCCTAGTGCATGGTCACCACCTGTGGTTGTATGGAATAGAGACATAAGGGTAAAATAAAATGAAATGCTTAAATCAATGAGCCCGTGGTTTTTCACATATGGTTATATGTAAATGTTTTGAAGGAAGCGCCTCATACAAATTTAATTCGACAGAGAGTTAACACTAGAATAATACAGAGAATTGATAAAAGATCAAATATGATCTGTTGGTGAAATGATAACACATCTTAATCATGAGTACAATATAATGAGTTGATCCATGTCTGTGATCAACTCATGAAAACAAAAGAACTGACACACAGTCATGATTAAAAGAGAGTTAATTCATGAGCATTATGAATAAAGGATAAAAGGAAAAATGATATTATTTAAAGATTAATATTATCATTTAAATGAAAAGGTACAATGGTTCAAATATCAAAAGACACAATGATTCAAATTCATACCAGTTGGAAGACTATATAAATGAGAAGGAATGGTGAGAAGAAACAATAGTTGAATTTGTTGACGAATATATATTTATATATAATGTATTGAATGAAAGTTCATTCTATTAGGTTGGTGCATGTTTACAAGTTGGGTCTTGTATGAGGATTGGATTCCTCACATCTTAGTTGGATATGAGATTAGCAAGTTGGGACTTGTTATGAGGGTTGGATTCCTCATTTCTTTGTTGGATCTGAGAACTACAAGATGGGTCTTGTAACAAATAGTTGGGTCTCTCATAATTGTTTGAAGATGATATTAAAATATCGATCCTATGTATTCATTCATGTTAAATAAATAAATAAAGTATTTATTCTTTTATATATTGATTGAGAAAATGAAATAAACATTTGTTTTTCAGTTAATTTGTGAAAAGTGGAAAATTGTCCAAAGCTTTGTGACACTAATTGACCCCCCCTCCTCTCAGTTCCAATTATAATAAGTTCAGGGGTGAATTAATGAAGTGCGGGTATACTAAAGAGTGCATTATATGGAGAGTAATCTAAAAGGATGTAGTTAGACTTAAAGGAGTGTATTCCATAAGTGGAAGAAGGATTATAGGACTGATCAAAATCCTTCAACATCTTAGGATAATGGAAGAAAAGGTACCATTAGGTGGATACTAAACTATTTTGAATCTATTGCAACACTCAAGGAATAATGACAACAATAAAAGGAGATTGTTGATGCATATAGAGAATTTTAGGAGAATTCCAAAGGTGTTGAGTGCATTCCCAAAGTAGATTGGGATGAAAAGTCAAATGGATACAAGCATGGAGGTTATATTATGAAGGGGAATCAATAAGGGACCATGAACGAGAAAATTGTTATATGCTTTCTATGGAATGAAAAAGAGACAGAGCCTGAAGAGAACCTGTCTCAAGTGGAAACGATCCATTGGTGATATTTCAAGAGGTTGGAAGTACCACTAGAATTTATGATTCAAGGTAAAGGAAATGTTAACCACTTCTAGTTAATCTCAATGAAGATGGAAAATAAGACATTTATGTAGAATTGTAGTATGATAGAAATTGAATATGCAAGTCAAGTTTGAGACCAAATGGGTTAAGGAAGGAGGAAAGAATGGTGCAAGCATCCACAAGAGATTAAATGTTCAAACATGGGAAGTTGAATCAGCTTGGTCTAGTAAAGTAAATGGATGTGGAGGAACCAAATTCAATGAGACAACATGGTTGGAAATATAACTTGGTCATTAGTGCTTTGGCTTAAAAGTGCCCAGGGAAGCAAGAAATTGTGCTCAATGATTTAAGTAAGAGAAAAAAAGGATACAGGAATCTAGTGAGACTTGAGGACATCCAGGAATAACAAGGAGAATTGCAAATGAAGAAAGAGGTCGTTGCAATTTATGTAGCAACAATTATGATATTGTCATTTGGAGAACCATATATAACATAGGAAGATGGAATGCATATGCCTTTTTGAGCATGTTAAGTATGCATTATTAGTGCATATAGATATGCATTAGTGAATGTAGATTTGTTAAAATATATATGACATGTTGAAAACTAGGAGTAGTGTGTATATATCTATATCTATATATATATATATATATATATATATAAGTTGCTAATGATGGTTTTTTTGCCAGGAAATAGTAAGATAGTGCATAGTTGAAAGTATTTATGTTTTTGCATATGAAGGAAACAATAAGAATATGAAATGGTTCATAAAAGGTTGGTGAAGGAGACATGGGAGATCCTACTAGTACCAACTAATCATGTAGCATCAAATCCATTTAAAGACAATTGTGCAGGTATGAATTTGATGCATTTATGGACTAGTCTCTCTCTCTCTATATATATGTGTGTGTGTGTGTGTGTGTGTGGTTGTTTTACTAGGAAAGAGGAAGATAGTGCATAGCTGAAAGTATTGATGTTGTTGTATATGGAATTCATTCATACATTCATATGAAGGAAGCAACAAGAAGATGAAATGTTTCATGAGAGGTTGGTGAAGGAGGCATGGGAGCTCATATTGGTACCAACTAACTAGGTAGCATCAAATCCATTTAAATAAAAATTTGCAGGCATGAATTTGATGCACTTATGTTGCATAATTGTTGAAGGGAATTTAGGTAAGAATTCTCTCAACCAAAATTTAATAGTTGAAATGATATTGTTGTGTGAATTTGAATTCATTTAAAAGAATGGTAAACCATTTGGTATGGTAAAGGCCATGGTCCTATGATAATTATGAAATATATTTAGTTTTTGAATGCATTCATATGACATAATAGCATGTCATGATTTTGTTGGTTATGAGTTAATAACTAAAGAAAATAAATGAGTATATCTCTTTTATAGAAATAAATTCCAGAAAAGTTAGTCATGTGTGAGGTCAAGGCATGGCTTGATATGGAAAGGTTATGGTGCCACAGAAGTATCCAATAAACTTACTACTTATAATTAATTTTTTGACTGCAACAATTTTGTTAAAACTAAAGAGCACCAGAAAATTATATTCTTGGTGTAGTGTTTGGGTCGAAAAGGAAGGAATCCAAATGGTTGAGAAAGTAGTAGGAAGTGTATGGATGATGTGTCAAGGCATTGACCAAACCTTACAATTCACCACGGTGAGATGCATGACTTAGATAAAGGTCATTTTGAAATGAATGCAAGGATGCATTGAATAGGTATGCATGAATAAGTTATAAAAAGGTGTGCAAGTGATTGCACACATGCAAGCTAAAATAGAGTTGTGTATGCTTGAAGATTTTATTGAATGCATTTTAGTGAATGCATGTATATGTTATATTTCATAGAAATTATTACTAACTCATGAAGTTGAGAACATTTTGGGAGTTATTATATATTGCAACAAAAGAGTTGCAGGTTAAAGTAACCACATGAGGATGGACTATAGGAAAGATCTGTCAGGGAAACAAAGTAATGAAAACAATGATGTCTAGAAGAAGGAAAAACTTGGTTGTCGATAATGCATGTGCAGGGAATGGCGATTTTATTCTAGTTAATAGATGGATTAATGGAAGTGATTGAATTGTTAATTGTAACAATTCTAATATCACTTTGTGAATTTTTGTAATTGTTGCAATGAAAGTACAATGTATTGGAAATAATGAAAATCCGTTTGGTTGAATGTGTTAGGGATTATTAATTTACAAATGAATAAGTTATAAAAAGGTGTGCAAGTGATTGCACACATGCAAGCTAAAATAGAGTTGTGTATGCTTGAAGATTTTATTGAATGCATTTTAGTGAATGCATGTATATGTTATATTTCATAGAAATTATTACCAACTCATGAAGTTGAGAACATTTTGGGAGTTGTTATATATTGCAACAAAAGAGTTGCAGGTTAAAGTAACCACATGAGGATGGACTACAGGAAAACCTTGTTAGGGAAACAAAGTAATGGAAATAATGATGTCTAGAAGAAGGAAAAACTTGGTTGTCGATAATGCATGTGCAGGGAATGGCTTATTTATTCTAGTTAATAGTATGATTAATGGAAGTGATTGAATTGGTAGTTGTAAATGATTTTGAGATCACTTTGTGAATTTTGTAATTGTTTCCATGAAAGTACAATGTATTGGAAATAATGAAAATCCGTTTGGTTGAATGTGTTAGGGATTATTAATTTACAAGGTCAAAACAATTGGTTTTGTTGCTAATTGAATCTTGTATTGATGTCCTAGACTCTTAAAAGATCATGTGTCAAGGTTCGATGGTATTTATATCAATGTAATATCGATGAGGCGATGAGGCATGTGGAGCACTCTTGGTCATTTTTGTGATCATTTCTCTATCCTAGGAATTACCTATGTCATTCTAGCTGCAACAATAAAAGATGCACTATC
>SNQJ01S0054673.1:33111-56414 GCA_010110895.2 Picea sitchensis
AAATGATGGAGAATTTTTCCCACATCCTTCAACGCTTGTCGATAGCAACAAACGCATTTTCATCAAGAAACAACTTTGGAGGCACCTTGCCTTTCAAGGTATAAGATAATTTTGATATTCTTGTATTTGAAGGACAGATAGATGCAGAAGCCCTAGACAAATGGTTAAATCTGCTAGAAGGTTATTTCTCTATTCAAAAAAATTCTGACAAAGAAAATATCACCTTCGCACTCCATAAAGCTCTCCCCCATGTAAAACATTGGTGGGAAACTTATTGGGAGCAGAGTTCCATAGAGGAGTCTGAAATATATGGGTTCGATCCCACTTGGGATTTTTTTGTGGATGCGGTAAAGGAACAATATTAAACCCTATTGGAAACTATGAGGACCAATACATGAGATGGACCACACTGTGGAAAGAGAGGGGCAAGCAGTTCAGTAGTTCACTAATATCTTCCATACCTTGCGCACCAAGCTGGGTATCGAAGACTCCAAGCGGCATTTGGTTTTGAAATACCGTGGGTCTCTACACAGATACATCCAGAATGAAATGCATTTTCTGGACATCTCATCACTCATAGCTTCTTATCGATATGTTGTTAAAATTTAGTAGAAATTTAAGCACCAGAACAAACGGGATTTCGGATCTGTAAATCCACAACAACCAAAGTATGAAAGAGAGATCCCTAACAAAAGGTCTCCTGAAAACTAGTCCAAGACACAAGAAAAGAAGGGTCACCGGAAGACAAATAAGGACACCAAAAAATGGTGCGATTTACACAAAAGCCCCTAGCGCAACACCGTTGAATGACACTCAAAACAGTCATCGGTGGCCGAGATCAAAGACAAGGAGCTGAACCCTGACTCAGAATCTGATTATGAAAATATTGGTAAAGGACAGATCATTGATGCATACCCCACTGCTATTGTCCCAACTGCAACAATTCAACCAGAAGAACCAACATATCCTGAAGAGGGGGTGCACATTTTCATTCAAAGATGTGATTGAAGGGGACCCCGCTGCATTTTATTTTTGATAGAGGAAGCCATAAGAACCTCATCTTAGCAGAGGTCATCAAACAACTAGGATTGTCGACAACACCACACCCGCAACCATACAACATCGGGTGGCTTCGCCAAGGACGAGATCTCCATGTCATCTAGCAATGTCGATTGTCATACAGTATACAGCCCTTCAAGGATGAGGTATTATGTGATGTTGCCCCACTGGATGTTTGTGATGTTCTCTTGGGCCATCCATATATGTGGAAGTGCCATGTTGTTTATGAGTCTCGACCCCGTAGTGTCATTGTTACTTTGGGGGGTCATCTCTATATAATAACAGAGGTAGTTCCGACTATTGTTCCACCTAAAAAGTGTCGGAACGTAGTATCTCATACTACAAACTTTATCTTCTTCACAATCTATTCAAAAGGAGAACAAAAGGACAATGCAGCCACTATAGCCTCGCCCCAAGCACCTTCTATCCAACAGAAGTAGGTCGATAAGGTTGCAACAAAGCACAAATATTCCTTCTACACACCATCCTCTCGTGTATCTCAACTTGTTGAATAGCCTCAACCTCAACAGGTTCTTGACAGACTTCCACAAACTAAGTAGCGCAATGTCTCCAGCAATACAAGCAGCTCACCAAGATGCATATCCAAAAAATGTTATTCCCTCTCCCTCGGGAACTCAACGCAATGGAGAGAATTGATTCCTGAGAGGGAGGATTGATCCAGGTGGATATCGGTGGCCACCTACCTTTTTTGACTGGCTCAAAATAGTTTTCTCGCAATTTTGGCCATTTACTATTTTTAACAGGTTTTAACTTCCGGGGCCATTTTGAGGGCCTAAATGAAGGTTTTTCGAGATGAAGGTTCTCAATGATAGTTGAAGGCATGATTTAGCCCCCAAAATGAATCTCCTTGACGATACCCTTCCAACGAGCTATCATACAACTAAAACGGAGATCGTTTGCAAAATTTATGACCCCAAGAATTTGATGTACTAACTTACCCAAACGGGGCCCACATGACTTTTGGCGCTTCATCTCCTAGGGTTATGTTTTTAGATGTATAGGGTTTTGGGCATTCCTACTTATATTAAAAATTCCTTCAGAGCCTCATTATACTCATCTTCTTGCGAATGTGAGTAGTTGTCACATCTCTTTTCTGGGACAAGCTGCCACCATTCTAGCGAGTCTTTCACTCTGTATTTTTAGAGTCTATGTACATTTATTTCATTAATGGAAATCATGTATTATTGTATCTTTGTGTTTATGGTTCCATCTCTGCTACATTTCTGTTATATTATTGAATATCTACGATATCTCTATGCATTTCTTTATTATATCTCCGATCTCATTTCGTGCCGAAAATAATCTGGATTATTGGTATCAGAGTAGGTTGCTCTTGAACATTTTTTTCAGTGCATGTCCCCGAGGAGGTCCGAGTATAGAAAGTTGGGTATCAAGATTGTCTCTCTTGAGGACAATCGCTCTCACACACCCAAGAAACTCTCAATGGCAGAAGAAAAGAAAAATGATGGACCAGATGATCCTATCAGTTTGTTGCTTGAGCAAGCTCTCACGTGACAGAGGGACGAAATGATGGAGACGGTTTCCCACATCCTTCAATGTTTGTCGATAGCAATAGACGCATCTTCATAAAGAAACAACTTTGGAGGCACCTCGCCTTTCAACGTACAAGTTAATTTTGATATTCCTGTATTTGAAGTATAGATAGATGTAGAATCCCTAGACAAATGGTTAAATATGCTAGAAAGTTATTTCTTTGTTCACAAATTTTCCAACAAATAAAATATCACCTTCGCACTCCTTAAATCTCTCCCCCATGTCAAACATTGGTGGGAAACTTCTTGGGAGCAGAGTTCCACAGAGGAGTATGAAATTTATGTTGTTGATCCCTCTTGGATTTTTTTGTGGATGCGGTAAAGGAACAATATTACCATATTGGAAACTATGAGGACCAGTACATGAGATGGACCACACTGCGGAAAGAGAGGGGCCAAGCAGTTCTGGAGTTCACCAATAATTTTCATACCTTACGTACCAATCTGGGTATCAAAGACTCCGAGCAACATTTGGTTCTGAAATACCGTGGGGCTCTGCACAGATACATCCAGACTAAAATAGATTTGCTGGACATCTCATCACTTAGTGCTTCTTATTGATATGTTGTTAAAATTGAGAAGAAATTTAAGCCCCGGAACAAACAGGATTTTGGATCTGTAAATCCACAACAACCAAACTATGAAAAAGACATCCCTAACAAACAGTCTTCCGAAAACCAGTCCAAGAGACAGGAAAAGAAGGATCACAGGAAGACAAAGAAAGACACCATAAAATAGTGTGATTTCAACAAAAGCCCCTAACACAACACCGATGAATATTGCTCAAAACAATCATTGGTGGCCGAGATCAAAGAGAAGGAGCCAGACGCTGATTTAGAATCTGATTCTAAAAATGTTGGTAAAGCACAGATCATTGACGTAGACCACACTGCTATTGTCGCAACCACAACAATTCAACCCGAAGAACCAACACATCTTGAAGAGGGGGAGCACATTTTTCATTCCCAAATGTGGGTGAAGGGGACCTCGCTGCATTTTATTGTTGATAGTGGAAGCCATAAGAACCTCATCTCAGCAGAGGTCATCATACAGTTGGGATTGTCAACAACACCACATTTGTAGCCATACAACATCGGGTGGCTTCGCCAAGAATGAGATATTCATGTCAGCCAGCAATGTCGATTATCATATGACATCCAGCCCTTCAAGGACGAGGTATTATGTGATGTTTCCCCACTGGATGTCTGTGATGTTTTCTTGGGCCAGCCATATATGTGGAAGCACCATGTTGTTTATGAGTCTTGACCCCGTAGTGTCATTGCTATTTTGGGGGGTCATCTCTACAGAATACCAGAGGTAGTTCCGACTATTGTTCGACTAAAAAAGTGTCGCAAGGTAGTATCGCATACTGCAAAATTTAACTTCTTCACAATCTGTTCAAAAGGAGAACATAAGGACACTGCAACCACCATAGGCTCGCCCCAAGCACCTTCTATCCAACAGAAGAAACTCAACAAGGTTGCAACAAAGCATAAAGATTCCTTCTGCACACCATCCTCTCATCTATCTCGACTTGTTGAACAACCTCAACCTCGACAAGTTCTTGACATACTTCCACAAACTAAGCAATGTGATGTCTCTTGCAATACAAGCAGCTCACCAAGATGCATATCCAACAAACGTTATTCCCTCTCCCTCGAGAACTCAATGCAATGGATACCATTTCTCCATAAGGAGGGAGGATTGATCCAGGTGGATATCAGTGGCCACCCACCTTTTCCGACTAGTTCAAAACAGTTTTCTGACAATTTTGGCCATTTACTATTTTTAGCAGGTTTTTACTTCTGGGACCATTTTGAGGGCCTAAATGAAGTTTTTTCGAGATTGATGTTCTCAATGATAACCAATGGAATGATTAAGCCCCCAAAATGAATCTCCATGATGATACCTTTCCAAAGAGCTATCATACGCCTAAAACGAATATCGTATGCAAAAGTTACAACCCTAGGAAGTTGATGTACTAACTTACCCAAATGGGGCCCACATGACTTTTGGCGCTTCATATCCTAGGGTTATGTTTTTGGATGTCTAGGGTTTTTGGCATTCATTTTTATTGTAAAAAGGCATTCGGAGCCTCATTGTACTCATCTTCTTGTGAATGCAAGTAGCCGTCACATCTCTTCTCAGAGATAAGTTGCCACCATTCTAGCGAGTCTTTCACTCTGTATTTTTACTATCTCTGTACATTTCTTTCATTAATAGAAATCGTGTATTACTGTATCTTTGTGTTTATGTTTTCATATCTGATATATTTTTGTTATATTGTTGAATATCTATGATATCTCTGTGCATTTCTTTATTATATCTCTGATCTCATTTCGTGCCGAAAATAATCTAGATTAGTGGTATCAGAGCAGGCTGTTCTTGATCGTTTTTTTTAGTGCATGTCCCTGACGAGGTCCGAGTATAGAAATTTGGGTCTCGAGCTTGTCTCTCTTGAGAAAAATCTATCTTGTACACCCAAAAAAACCTCAATGGTAGAAGAAAAGAAAAATTATGGCGCAAATGATCCTATCAGTTTGTTTCTTGAGCAATTATGCAGGAGCGTCACCGAACCATCAAGCGAGCCAGCGCGGAGCGGAAGATAGCTGGACAAGCCAACACAAATTTTGAAAACAATTTGGGATTGTTGCCCAAATATTTAATGAAATCATTTAAGATATGGCGCACTTGTATATTGTAACGTACCTTGAGCCTTTAAGCTCTCATCCTTAGGAAGATAACCGACATTTAATATAGTTAATGCTGGTATATAGGAATTTAATTTTAGATTTGATAGCTTTAGAGCCCAAGAGGGAAAACGGATATAGACACCCTCATTGTACATTGTAACATTATCAATTATGGATGAAGAGCAGAAGAGCAGGCAGAGAATTGTATGAAGAACACCCATGTACAGACATTTGAATTAATAGAAGAAAGCTTTGATTCAAATTCATGGTTTGTGTTATTCTCTGTGTGTTTGATGTTGTTGTGCTCATGGATGCTTACTTCCAGTTATACATTTTCTTTTATATGCTATGTATGTGATTTTATGGTTGAATTGAAGTCTGAAGAAGAGTGAATGAGTTTCAATTGTTTCTCTAATTGAACCAGAGATTCTTGCAAGGAGTGCAGTTGAATTGTCTGCAAGGAGTGTGTTGACAGAAGGGTTCAATTAGAGATAGCTTTTGTTCTCATTCATCTCGAGAGTGCAGTTAGGCACATTGTCGTGCAAGGAGTGCGTAGGCCAGGGAGAATTCTCAGAGTTGCGATTCTGAGTGAAGCATTGAAAGAATGATGCTTCAAGTGTGCGCAGAGTCAGGGGAGACTGAACACTTGAAGTGTTTGTAGAGTTGCCGCAAGGAGTGCGAGCAAAGGGTTCCCTTTCCTAAGGGACTGAAGCTGGAAAAATCTCAGGAGGAGTGGAGCCTTCAAATCTGTTGAAGGATTACATAGAAGGCTTCGCATCAAGGAAATTCTCAAGGAGGGAGAAGCGACGGTCAAGATCTGTTGAGGGAATTCGTGAAAATCCCGTCAACCATCAGATTTAGCAGGAGTTGCAACGACGTTAAGCCCTAGTGAGTAGAGGAGAAGTCCCAGAGGATTCATCGGGATATTGAAGTCATCAGAAATTTAGGGAGTGAAGAAATCGCGACCCGCGATATCCCGAGAAGATCAGAACCGTCCATCGTTTGGGACACGTGTTAGGGGATCCCGAGGAGTCGGAGTTCAGGCCTCAGAGTTTTCGAAGGTGAGAAACTCTTTCATATTGGAATCGCGAAACGCAATATCCCGACGGAGGATTCATGTGGGGCCACAGCCAGAGTTAGTGGAAGACAAGTGGCGTGCCATATCAGGGATCGGGAAAACGTGAGACCTGAAACCTTTGTCATCAAGATTCACAATTCCACAAATTTTGAAATCCCGATAGAAGTGACAAGAGGTGGAAAAAGTCAACCCACATGTGTGCATTGGTGTATCGGTATATCGAGAGTCGGGGATCAGCGAGGCAAGTTGCTTTCGACATCATAAGTGCCAAAATCCCAACGGAAGGATTCCCGATAGGAACAGGAAGACATTGGCATTTACCCATCAGGTTTCGGGGTATTGTGAAGCACAAGGTGCACGACTAGAGGATTCGCGAAATCCCGAGGTCCGATCTCCCAATCATTAAGGGGGATCAGTTAAGGAGTGTTGTGGGTGAGAACGTTCCTGATAGGGAATTAGAGGAACCTTTGAGTTCTTCGGGCCGTGAGTAGAAAGAAGATCCTGAGGAAGCGAACGTGCCAATGAGGGTGGGGTTTGCGTCAGGTTTGGTATCAGAGCAAGAATAGTTCTTTGCTTTCTGTAGCAGAGAAGAAAGGAATTCACCATGCCACTTAGGAGAGAAAGACAATCACCTGACCCAGAGGACAGGGAGGTGCGAAGAAGAGGCAGGCAGGTAGTCAATCCATAAATGGAGAGGCAGATGAGAGATATCCGAGCAAGACTCGAAGACATGGAGACCGCACAAAGACACACAACTAGTGTAGGGGATCTTAGTGATTCCGAGAGTGAGATAGAAGTTAAATGAGAAGAGGAAGTTGCAGCTGAGGATGCAGAAAATGAACGTGTGATTAAATGCTTCGCACAAATGGGTGCAAAGGAGAAAATGGACATTCCAGTCTATGAGGGAAATCTGGATGCAGAAGAGATTCTAGATTGGATTAGAGCTCTGGATACATACTTCGACTGTGAAGATATCGAAGAGGATAAGAAGGTCAAGCATGTTGTTACGCGCTTGAAGGGACATGAAGCATTGTGGTGGGACAAGCTACAAGCTGACAGACGCTGCAAAGGCAAGAAACAAATAAAGAGTTGGGATCTAATGATTGCGAAGATGAAAGTGAAATTCATCCCAAGAAATTATCAAATCACTCTGTTCAGGAGAATGCAGAACCTGAGAAAGAAGTTGATGACAGTGAAAGAATACACTGAGGAATTCTATTGACTGAACATCATAGCAGGTCATCGGGAGAGCGATGATGAAAAGGTTGTTAGATACCTGAATGGTCTGAGATACGACATTCAGGATGAATTAAGTATGGTAACCATCAGGACGGTAGAGGATGCTTATCAGATGGCTCTAAAAGCTGAGGAGAAGTTGAGCCGAAAGAAGGGTCAGAGAGGCCGAGGTAGAAGCCAGCCCAGAGGCAAGGTAGTCGCCCAGGACAAGTTCCAGAAGCCCAAGGAGGAATGGAAGAAACCTCAAGGTAAGGTTGAAAGAGGTGGAACCTCATAGCGAGGGCCATATGTTGAACAGAGAGGGCATCATACAGAGTAGAGTGGAGGATATGTTGACAACAACACTTTTCCTCATACTAGGGGTAGAGGAAGAGGAAGAGGTGGAGTAATCAAATGCTTCACATGTGGAAAGAATGGGCACAAGTCTTACGAGTGTCCAGAGAAAAAGAAGGACATTCGAGAAGCTCACATCACCAAGGCGCAGAGGTGTGATGTTGAGGCCGAAGACGTAGAAGGTGGAAGATCGCTTATGATGCGTAAAGTCCTTTTGACACCTGAGAAAGAGGTTGAAAGTTCAGTCCAAAGGACCAAACTGTTCAGAACAGCTTGCAAGGCCAAGGAAAAGGTGTGAAAGGTCATTGTTGACAGTGGTAGCACAGATAATCTCGTGTCCATAGAGATGGTATAAAAGATGGAGCTGGAGACGACTAATCATCCAAGTCCATATAGAGTTTTGTGGCTACAGAAGGGACACCAGGTAACTGTTACTAAACAATGCTTGGTTGAATTCAAAATAGGTGGATATAATGATAAGATTTTATGTGATGTTATTCCCATGGATGTATGTCATCTATTGTTGGGTAGACCATGGAAATATGACAGGAATGTGATTCATGATGGGAGAATGAACACATATACCCTGGGGAAGAATGGAAGAACCCATATGTTGCTTCTAATAAAGGATAAGGAAGAGAAGCCAAAAGTAAGAAACATAGTACTTCTCATGAGTGGGAAGGAACTTCTTACGGAGGTTAAGAAGAAAGAAGATCCACAATTCTTTGTGGTCAGGAAGCCGAGGATTTTTCTGACTAGCACAAGAGTGGATGATTTGCCAGATGAGATTCAGGAACTACTGGAAGAGTTTTTTGACATTATAGTGGATGAATTACCTCGTTCGTTGCCACCGATGAGGAGTGTGAGTCATCATATTGATCTCATCCCAGGAGATAGTTTGCTGAATAAAGTTGCGTATAGGTTGACGCCGCAAGAAAATGAAGAGGTTAAAAAGCAGGTCCAGGAGTTGTTGGACAAAGGATTAATCAGAGAAAGCATGAGTCCATGTGCTATTCCAACAGTGATCAGTCTGAAGAAAGACGGAGGCTGGAGGATGTGCACCGACTCAAGAGTGATCAACAAGATAACCATCAGGTACAAATTTCCACTACCGAGAATGGATGATCTGATGGATTGCCTGAGTGGGGCAAGGTATTTTTCAAAGATAGATTTGAAAAGCGGATACCACCAAATTCGCATGAGAGAAGGTGATGAGTGGAAGACAGCCTTCAAAACCAACGAAGGTTTGTATGAATGGCTAGTCGTGCCATTTGTCTTGACAAATGCACCGAGTACCTTTATGAGGTTGATGAATGAATTCCTGAAGGAATTCATCGAAAAGTTTGTCATCGTGTATTTGGATGATATATTGATTTACAGTAAATCAATGGCAGAACATTTGAAGCATTTGGCTATTGTGATGAAGAGGATACAGCAGGAGAAGTTGTTGATAAATATGAAAAAGTCTTCATTTATGAAGACAGAACTCATTTATCTGGGTTTTTTTATCTCGGCGAATGAATTGAAGATGGATCCGGATAAGGTAGAAGTGATTAAGAATTGGCCATCTCCGAGAAGTGTTTTAGAGGTGAGAAGTTTTCATGGTTTGGCTAGTTTCTACCGAAAGTTCATCAGGAATTTCAGTGGAATTAGCGCAGCGATGATGGATACAGTGAAGAAGCGGCATAAATCTTTTCACTAGACAGCTGAGGATGAGAAGATCTTCAATCTGTTGAAGCGGAAGATCATAGAACAACCAGTTTTGGTGTCGCCGGATTTCCTGAAGACATTTCAGGTGAAATGTGAAGCAAGCAATTTTTTCATAAGAGCGGTCTTGAGTCAGGAGGACAGACCAATTGCATATTTTAGGGAGAAGCTGAATGAGGAAAAATTGAAATACTCCACGTACGATAAGGAATTTTATGCTATCATTCAGGCGTTGAAGAAGTGGAGGCATTACTTGATCCCAAAATAATTTGTTTTGTATAGTGATAATCATGCATTACAGTTCGTGACTCAACAGGAGAAGTTGAATCAGAAACATGCAAAATGGGTAGAGTATATGAAAAATTTCACATTTGTGATTAAACATATTTCTGGTACTGCTAACAAAGTGGTTGATTCTTTGAGAAGGAAGTGTTTGTTGCTGCAGAAATTCCGAGTCAAAACATTGGGTTTTGAAAATCTCAGGGACATGTACGCAGGTGATGCAGATTTTGCAGAAGCATATGAAGCAGCTGAGAATCTAGTTCTGAGAGACCGAATTCCTTGGATAGGTTATATGATCCAGGAAGGATTGTTGTTCAGAGGCAATCAACTGTGTATTCCGAAATGTTCCATGAGGGAGAACCTGTTAAAGGAGAAGTACAGTGGTGGATTGGCAGGACATTTTGGCCATGACAAAACATTTGTGAAACTGAATGAATGATATTTTTGGCCAGGGATGTGAACATTTGTCAAGAGATTCGTTGACAGATGTTGAATTTTCCAGCATCCGAAGGGGAGAAAGCAGAATGCAGGTTTTTATTAGCCATTGCCCATACCAGAGAGGCCATGGGAGGCGATTAGCATGGATTTTATATTGGGATTGCCAAGGGCACAAAGGGATGTTGATTTCGTATTTGTGGTAGTAGATAGGTTTTCAAATATGGCACATTTTATCCCATGCTAGAAGACCAACGATGCGACTCATATCGCAAATCTGTTGTTCAAGGAGATTATTCGAATTCATGGATTGCTGAAAAGCATAGTTTCGGACATGGACACCAAATTCATAGGGCATTTTTGGAGGACCTTATGGAAGAAGTTGGGAACTAACTTAGCATTTAGTTCATCTTATCATCCGCATACGGATGGGAAAAAAGAGGTGGTCAACAAAAGTCTGGGAGACTTGCTGAGAAGCTTGGTGACAGAGCACCATAGCAGTTGGGATAGTATATTGCCACAAGTGGAGTTCGCATACAACGATTCAGTGAATCGGAGCACAAGAAAAAGTCCATTTCAGGTTTTCTACGGTATGCAGCCGAGAGGAGTTTTTGAACTGAGCGATTCAGAACGAACTGCTACTAGCAGCGCTAGTGCAGAAGAGTTTGTTGAGGCAATGAAGGAACTTCACAGCAGGGTGAAGAACAGATTGTTGGAATCGAACCAGGAGTATAAGCGCAGAGCAGATCAACATCGGAGACAACTTTAGTTTGAAGTTGGTGATCTGGTTCTAGCACACTTAAGGAAAGAAAGGTTCCCGAGAGGAACATATAATAAGTTGAAAATGAAGAAAATCAGACCATTTAAGGTCTTGAGAAAATTCAAAGAAAATGCTTATGAGATTGAGTTGTCGGATGGCATCAGAATATCTTTGATATTCAATATTGCAGGCTTATACCCATACAAGGCTGAAGAAGCAGATATGGGAACTGAGGAGCCAGTGATCTAGTGGGTGAAACATTTGCCAGTTGCAGAGAAGCTACAGATGGAATGCATACTGGACAAGAGAGTGGGTAAGAAGACCCGAAGAAAGGAATACTTCGAGTATCTGGTCAAGTGGAAGAATCATCCAGTGGAAGATGCCATCTGGGAGAGCGAAGCAGTGATACAGAAGCATGGGAAGACCATGCAAGAGCTCATGGATAGGAGCCCATGAAAGTTTTCAAGCCGAGGAGTATGATGCACGAGCATCACCGAACCATCAAGCGAGCCAACGCGGAGCGGAAGACAGCTGGACAAGCCAACACAATTTTTGAAAACACTTTGGGATTGTTGCGCAAATATTTAATGAAATCATTTAAGAGATGGCGCACTTGTATATTGTAACAGACCTTGAGCCTTTAATCTCTCTTCCTTAGGAAGATAGTCAACATTTAATATAGTTAATGCTGGTAGATAGGAATTTAATTTCAGATTTGATAGCTTTAGAGCCCAAGAGGAAAAACGGATATAGACACCCTCATTGTACATTGTAACATTATCAATTCTGGATGAAGAGAAGAAGAGCAGGCAAAGAATTGTATGAAGAACACCCATGTACAGACATTTGAATTAATAGAAGAAAGATTTGATTCAAATTCATGGTTTGTGTTATTCTCTGTGTGTTTGATGTTGTTATGCTCATGGATGCTTACTTCCAGTTATACATTTGCTTTTATATGCTATGTATGTGAGTTCATGGTTGAATTGAAGTCTGAAGAAGAGTGAATGAGTTTCAATTGTTTCTCTAATTGAGCCAGAGATTCTTGCAAGGAATGCAGTTGAATTGTCCGCAAGGAGTGCGTTGACAAGAAGGGTTCAATTAGAGATAACTTTTGTTCTCATTCGTCTCGAGAGTGCAGTTAGGCACAGTGTCGTGCAAGGAGTGCGCAGGCCAGGGAGAAATCTCAGAGTTGTGATTCTGAGTGAAGCATCAAAAGACTGCTACTGCAGGTGTGTACAGAGTCAGGGGAGACTGAACACTTGAAGTATTTGCAGAGTTGCCACAAGGAGTGCGAGCAAAGGGTTCCCTTTCCTAAGGGACTGAAGCTGGAAAAATCTCAGGAGGAGTGGAGCCTTCAAATTTGTTGAAGGACTACATAGAAGGCTTCGCATCAAGGAAATCCTCAAGGAGGGAGAAGCGACGGTCAAGATCTGTGGAGGGAATTTGTGAAAATCCTGTCAACAATCAGATTTACCAGGAGTTGCAATGGGGTTAAGCCCTAGTGAGTAGAGGAGAAGTCCCGAAGGAGTCATCGGGATATTGAAGTGATCAAAAATTCTGGGAGTGAAGAAATCGCAACATCAGGAATAGCGACCTGTGATATCCCGACAAGATCAGAAACGTCCATCGTTTGGGACACGTGTCAGGGGATCCCGAGGAGTCAGATTTCGGGCATCAGAGTTTTCAAAGGTGAGAAACTCTTGCATATTGGAATCGTGAAACGTGATATCCCGACGGAGGAGTCATGTGGGGCAACAACCAGAGTTAGTGGAAGACAAGTGGTGTGCCATATCGGGGATCATGAAAAGGTGAGACCTGAAACCTTTATCATCAGGATTCGCAATTCCGCAAATTCCAAAATCCCGATAGAAGTGACGAGAGGTGGAAAAAGTCAACCCGCACGTGTGCATTAGTGTATCAGTATATCATGAGTCGGGGATCAGCGAGGCAAGTTTCTTTCCACATCATAAGTGTCGAAATCCTGACGGAAGGATTTCCGATAGGAACAGGAAGAGATTGGCATTTACCCATCGGGTTTCGGGGTATTGTGAAGCACAAGGTGTGTGACCAGAGGATTCATGAAATCCCGAGGTCCGATCTCCTAATCATTAAGGGGGATCAGTTGAAGAGTGTTGTCAGTGAGAAAGTTCCCGATAGGGAATTAGAGGAACCTTTGAGTTCTTCAGGTCATGAGTAGAAAGAAGATCTTGAGGAAGCAGATGTGCCATTGAGGGTGCGGTCTGCGTCAAGAAAGCTCTCACGTGACAGGGGGATGAAATGATGGATAACTTTTCCCACATCCTTCAATGTCTGCCGATAGCAATAGGCACATCTTCATCAGGAGACAACTTTGGAGGAATCTCGACTTTCAAGGTACAAGTTAATTTTGATATTCTTGTATTTGAAGGACAGATAGATGCAGAAACCCTAGACAAATGGTTAAATCTACTAGAAGGTTATTCCTCTGTTAACAAATTTTTTGACAAAGAAAAGATCACCTTCACACTCCTTAAATCTCTCTCCCATGTCAAACATTGGTGGGAAACTTATTGGGAGCATAGTTCCATATAGGAGTCTGAAATTTATGTGGTCGATCCCACTTGGGATTTTTTTGTGGATGCGGTAAAGGAACAGTATTACCCTATTGGAAACTATGAGGACGAGTACATGAGATAGACCACATTGTGGAAAGATAGGGGCAAAGTAGTTCCAGAGTTCACCAATACCTTCTATACCTTGCACACCAAGCTGGGTATCAAAGACTCTGAGCGAGATATGGTTCTGAAATACTGTGGGGCTCTACATAGATACATCTAGACTGAAATGGATTTTCTGTACATCTCATCACTCTGTGTTGCTTATCGATGTGCTGTTAAAATCGAGAAGAAATTTAAGAACCAGAACAAACAGGATTTTGGATCTGTAAATCTACAACAACCAAAGTATGAAAAAGACATCTCTAACAAACAGTCCTCAGAAAACCAGTCCAAGACACAGCAAAAGAAGGGTCACAGGAAGACAAAGAAGGACACTAGAAAATGGTGCGATTTCCACAAAATCCCATGTCACAACATCGATGAATGTCGCTCAAAATAGTCATTGGTGACTTATCTCAAAGACAAGTAGACGAACCATGATTTAGAATCCCATTCTAAAAATATATGTAAAGGATAGATCATTGACGCAGACCCCACTGCTATTTTCGCAACCACAATAATTCAACCAGAAGAACCAACGGATCCCAAGGAGGCGGAGCACCTTTTTCATTCACAGATTTGGGTGAAGGGGACCCCACTGCATTTTATTGTTTATAGCAGAAGCCAAAAGAACCTCATCTGAACAGAGGTCATCAAACAATTGGGATTTTCAACAACACCACACCTGCAACCATACAACATCGGGTGGCTTCACCAAGGATGAGATCTCTGTGTCATCCAACAATGTCAATTGTCATATGGCATCCAGCCCCTCAAGGATGAGGTATTATGTGATGTTGCCCCACTGGATGTTTTTTATGTTCTCTTGGGCCATCCATATATGTGGAATTTCCATGTTGTTTATGAGTCTCGACCCCGTAGTGTCGCAAGGTAGTATCTCATACAGCAAAATTTAGCTCCTTCACAATATGTTCAAAAGGAGAAAAGAAGGACACTGCAACCACTATAGCCTCACCCCAAGCACATTTTATCCAACACAAGCAAGTTGAAAAGGCTAAAAAAAAGCACAAAGATTCCTTCTGCACACTATCCTCTCATGTATCTCAACTTGTTGAACAACATCAACCTCAACAGGTTCTTGACATACTTCCACAAATTGAGCAACGCGATGTCTCCAACAATACAAGCAGCTCACCAAGATGCAGATCCAGCAAATTCTTTCCCCTGTCCCCCAGGAACTCAAGTCAATAGCGACCATTGCTTCATAAGGATGGAGGATTTATCTAGGTGGATATCGGTGGCCACCCACCTTTTCCAACTGGCTCAAAATAGTTTTTTGACAATTTTGGCCATTTACTATTTTTAGCAAGTTTTAACTTTTAGGGCCATTTTGAGGGCCTAAATGAAGGTTTTTCAAATCGAGGTTCTTAGTGATATCCAAATCCATGACTGATCCCACAAAATTAATCTCCTCAATGATACATTTCCAATGAGCTATCATACGCCTAAAATGGAGATCGTATGCAAAAGTTACAACCTGGGGAAGTTGATGTACTAACTTACCCAAATGGGGACCACGCGACTTTTGGTGCTTCATCTCATAGGGTTATGTGTTTGGATGTATAGGGTTTTGGGCATTCTTTTTTATTATAAAAATTCCTTCAAATCCTCATTGTACTCATCTTCTTGTGAATGCGAGTAGCCGTCGCATCTCTTCTCAGAGATAAGCTGCCACCATTCTAGTCAGTCTTTCACTCTGTATTTTTACAGTCCATGTACATTTCTTTCATTAATAGAAATAATGTATTATTGTATCTTTGTGTTTATGGTTGCATATATGATATATTTATGTTACATTATTGAATATCTACGATATCTCTATGCATTTCTTTATTATATCTCCGATCTCATTTTGTGCCAAAAATAATCCAGAACAATGGTATCAGAATAAGTTGTTCTTGATTGTTTTTTTCAGTGCATGTCACGGACAAGGTCTGAGTATAGAAAGTTGGGTATCGAGCTTGTCTCTCTTGAGGAAAATCTCTCTCGCACACCCAAGAAACCCTCAATGGTGGAAGAAAACAAAAATGATGGAGCAGACTATCCTATCAGTCTGTTGCTTGAGAAAGCTCTCATGCAATAGAGGGACGAAATGATGGAGAATGTTTCCCACATCCTTCAATGTCTGCCAATAGCAACAGGGGCATATTCATCAAGCAACATCTTTGGAGGCACCTCTCCTTTCAAGGTACAATTTTATTTTGACATTCCTATATTTGAAGGACAAATAGATGTAGAAGCCCTAAACAAATGGTTAAATCTGCTAGAAGGTTATTTCTCTGTTCACAAATTTTCCGACAAAGAAAAGATCACCTTTGCAGTCCATAAAGCTCTCCCCCATGTCAAACATTGGTGGGAAACTTATTGGGATCAGAGTTCCACAGAGGAGTCTAAAATATGGGGCCGATCCCACTTGAGATTATTTTGTGGATGCGGTAAAGGAATAGTATTACCCTATTAGAAACTATGAGGACCAATACATGAGATGGACCACACTGCAGCAAGAGAGGGGCTAAGAAGTTCCATATTTCACTAATCCTTTCATACCTTGCGCACCAAGCTAGGTAGAAAAGACTCCGAGTGACATTTGGTTCTGAAATACTGTGGTGCTCTACATAGATACATCCAGACTGAAATGGATTTTCTGGACATCTCATCACTTGGTGTTGCTTATTGATATGCTGTTAAAATCGAGAAGAAATTTAAGCACCAGAACAAACAGGATTTTGGATCTGTAAATCCATAATAACCAAAGTATGACAAAGACATCCCTAACAAACAGTCTCTCGAAAACTAGTCCAAGACATAGGAAAAGAAGGGTCCCGGGAAGGCAAATAAAGACACCAGAAAATGGTACGATTTACACAAAATCACCTGGCACAACAATGATGAATGTCACTCAAAACATTCATTGGTGGCCGAGATCAAACACAAGGAGTCGAGCCCTGATTCAGAATCCGATTTTGAAAATATTGATAAAGGACAGATCATTGACACAGACCCCACTGCTATTGTCGCAACTGCAACAATTCATTTGAAAAAACCAACAGATCCCAAAGATGGGGAGTGCCTTTTTCATTCAAAGATGTGGGTGAAGGGGACCCCACTGCATTTTATTTTTTACAGTGGAAGACAGAAGAACCTCATCTCAATAAAGGTCGTCATACAGTTGGGATTGTTGACAACACCACACCCGCAGCTATAATACATCGGGTGGCTTCACCAAGGACGAGATATTTGTGTCCTCCAGCAATGTCGATTGTCATATGACATCCAGCCCTTCAAGGATGAGGTATTATGTGATTTTTCCCCACTATATGTATGTGACCTTCTCTTGGGCTAGCCATATATGTGGAAGCGCCATGTTGTTTATGAGTCTCAACCCCGTAGTGTCATTGTTACTTTGGGGGGTAATCTCTATAGAATACCAGAGGTAGTTCCGACTATTTTTCCACCTAAAAAGTGTTGCAGGGTAGTATCTCATAATGCAAAATTTAGCTTCTTCACAATCTGTTCAAAAGGAGAATAGAAGGACATTGCAACCACTACAGCCTCGCCCCAAGCACCTTCTATCCAACAGAACAAGGTCGACAATTTTGTAGCAAAGCACAAAGATTCCTTCTGCTCACTATCCTCTCATGTATCTCGACTTGTTGAAAAACCTCAACCTCAACAGGTTCTTGACATACTTCCACAAACTGAGCAGCGCGATGTCTCCAACAATAAAAACAACTCACCAAGATGCAGATCCAGCAAATGCTTTTCCCTCTCCCCCGGAAACTCAACGCAATGGAGACCATTGCTTCCTAAGGAGGGAGGACTGATCTAGGTGGACATCGGTGGCCACCCACCTTTTTTGACTGGCTCAAAATAGTTTTCTGGCAATTTTGGCCATTTACTATTTTTAGCAGCTTTTAACTTACGGGGCCATTTTTTCTGGATGCAGTAAAGGAACAGTATTACCCTGTTGGAAACTATGTAGACCAGTACATGAGATGGACCACACTATGGTAAGAGAGGGGCCAAGTAGTTCTGAAGTTCACCAATACCTTCAATTCCAAGCTGGGTATCAAAGACTTTGAGCGACATTTGGCTTTGAAATACCGTGGGCCTCTACACAGATACATCCAGACTTAAATGTATTTTCTGGACATCTCATCACTCGGTGTTTCTTATCGATATGTTGCTAAAATCGAGCAGAAATTTAAGCACCAAAACAAATAGGATTTCCGATCTGTAAATCCACAACAACCAAGGTATGACAAAGACATCCCTAACAAACAATCTCTTGAAAACCAGTCCAAGATACAGGACAAGAAGGGTCACGGAAAGACAAAGAAGGACACCGGAAAATGGTGCGATTTCCACAAAATCCCTTGTCACAACACCGATGAATGTCACTCAAAATAGTCATTGGTGGTCGAGATCAAAGACAAGGAGCCGAACCCTGATTCTGAATGCGATTAGGAAAATACTGGTAAAGGACAGATCATTAACGCAGACCCCACTGCTATTTTCGTAAGTGCAACAATTCAACCAAAAGAATCAACAGATCTCGAAGAGGGGGATCGCCTTTTTCATTCACATATGTGGGTGAAGGGGACCCCGTTTCATTTTATTGTTGATAGTGGAATCCAGAAGAACCTCATCTTAGCAGAGGTCGTCATACAGTTGGGATTGTCGACAATACCACACCCACAACCATAAAACGTCGGTTGGCTTCACCAAGGACGAGATCTTTGTTTCAGCGAGCAATGTCGATTGTCATACAACATATATCCCTTCAAGGACGAGGTATTATGTGATGTTTCCCCATTGGATGCCTGTGATGTTCTCTTGGGCCAACCATATATGTGGAAGCGCCATGTTGTTTATGACTCTCGACCCTATAGTGTCATTGTTACTTTGGGGGGTCATCTCTACAGAATACCATAGGTAGTTCTAACTATTGTTCCACCTAAAAAGTGTCACAAGGTAGTATCTCATACTGCAAAATTTAGCTTCTTCACAATCTGTTCAAAAGGAGAACATAAGGACACTGCAACCACTATAGACTCACCCCAAGCACCTTCTATCCAATAGAAGCAGGTCAAAAATTTTGTAGCAAAACACAAAGATTCCTTCTACACACCATCCTCTCGTGTATCTTGACTTGTTGAACAACCTTAACCTCAACAAGTTCTTGACATACTTCCACAAACTGAGCAGCGCGATGTCTCCAACAATACAAGCAGCTCACTAAGATGTAGATCCAACAAATGCTTTTCCCTCTCCCCCGGGAACTCAATGCAATGGATACCATTTATTCCTAAGGAGGGAGGATTGATCCAGGTGGATATCGGTGGCCACCCACCTTTTCTGATTGGCTCAAAACAGTTTTCTGGCAATTTTGGCCATTTACTATTTTTAGCAGGTTTTAACTTCTGAGGCCATTTTGAGGGCCTAAATGAAGGTTTTTCAAGATATAGGTTCTGAATGATAGCCAAAGGCATGATTGATCCCCCAAAATTAATATCCTCAACGATACCTTTCCAATGAGCTATCATACGCCTAAAACGAAGATCGTATGCAAAAGTTATGACCTCGGGAAGTTGATGTACTAACTTACCCAAACGGGGCCCGCATGACTTTTAGCGCTTCATCTCCTAGGGTTATGTTTTTGGATGTCTAGGGTTTTTGGCATTCCTGTTTATTGTAAAAATTCCTTCAAAGCCTCATTGTACTCATCTTCTTGTGAATGCGAGTAGCCATCACATCTCTTCTCAGAGATAAGTTTCCACCATTCTAGTGAGTCCTTCACTTTGTATTTTTACAGTCTATGTACATTTATTTCATTAATAGAAATTGTGTATTACTGTATCTCTGTGTTTATGGTTGCATATCTAATATATTTTTGTTATATTATTGAATATCTACAATATCTCAATGCATTTATTTATTATATCTCCGATCTCATTTCGTGTTGAAAATAATCTGGATCAGTGGTATCAGAGCAGGTTGTTCATGATATTTTTTTCAGTGCATGTCCCCAACGAGGTCCGAGTATAGAAATTTGGGTCTTGATATTTTCTCTCTTGAGGAAAATCACTCTCACACACCCAATAAATCCTCAATGGTGGAAGAAAAGAAAAATGGTGGAGCAGACGATCTTATCATTCTATTTCTTTAGCAAGATCTCACGCAACAGAGGGACGAAATGATGGAGAATTTTTCCCACATCCTTCAATGCCTGTTGATAGAAACATACGCATATTCATCAAGCGACATCTTTGGAGGAACCTCTCCTTTCAAGGTACAAGTTAATTTTGATATTCCTTTATTTGAAGGACAAACATATGTAGAAGCCCTAGACAAACGATTAAATCTGCTAGAAGGTTATTTCTCTGTTCACAAATTTTCCAACAAGGAAAATATCACCTTTGCACTCCATAAATCTCTCCCCCATGCCAAACATTGGTGGAAAACTTATTGGGAGTAGAGTTCCATAGAGGACTCTTAAATATATCGGGTCGATCCCACTTGAGATTTTTTTGTGGATACGGTAAAGGAACTGTATTACCTTGTTGGAAACTATGAGGACCAATACATGAGATGGACCATGTTGTGGCAAGAGAGGGGCCAAGCAGTTTTTAAGTTCACCAATACCTTCCATACCTTGTGCACCAGACACATCAACAATGAAATGGATTTTCTAGACATCTCATCACTCGGTGTTGCTTATCGATATGTTGTTAAACTCAAGAAGAAATTTAAGCACCAGAACAAATGGTATTTTGGATCTCTAAATCCACAACAACCAAAGTATGACAAAGATATCCCTAACAAACAGTCTCCCGAAAACCAGTCCAAGACACAGGAAAAGAAGGGTCACGGGAAGGCAAAGAAAGACACCGAAAAATGGTGCGATTTCCACAAAATCCCCTAGCACAACACCGATGAATTTTGATCAAAATAGTCATCTCATGTATCTCGACTTGTTGAACAGCCTCAACCTCAACATTTTATTGACATACTTCCACAAACTGAGCAACGTGATGTCTCCAGCAATACAAGAAAATCACTAAGATGCAGATCCAACAAACGCTATTCCCTCTCCCCCGAGAACTCAACGCAATGGATACCATTACTTCCTAAGGAGGGAGTATTGATCCAGGTGGATATTGGTGGCCACCCACCTTTTTTGATTGGCTCAAAATAGTTTTTTGGCAATTTTGGCCATTAACTATTTTTAGCAGCTTTTAACTTCCGGTGCCATTTTGAGGGCCTAAATGAAGGTTTTTCAAGATATAGGTTATGAATTATATCCAAATTCATTATTGATCCCCCAAAATGAATATCATCGACGATACCTTTCCAACGAGCTATCATTCGCCTAAAACGAAGATCGTATGAAAAAGTTACAACCCCGGGAAGTTGATGTACTAACTTACCCAAATGGGGCCCGCTTGACTTTTGGCACTTCATCTCCTAGGGTTATGTTTTTGGATGTCTAGGGTTTTTTAAATTCCTATTTATTGTAAAAAATCCTTCAGGGCCTCATTGTGCTCATCTTCTTGTGAATGCATGTATCCATCACATATCTTCTCAGAGATAAGTTGCCACCATTCTAACGAGTCTTTCCCTCTGTATTTTTACAATCTTTGTACATTTCTTTCATTAATAGAAATTGTGTATTACTAATATATTTATGTTATATTATTGAATATCTACAATATCTCTATGCATTTATTTATTATATCTCCGATTTCATTTCGTGCCGAAAATAATCTGGATTATTGGTATCAGAGCAGGTTGTTCTTGATCGTTTTTTTCAGTGCATGTTCCCAACGAGGTCTGAGTGTAGAAAGTTGGGTATCAAGATTGTCTCTCTTGAGGATAATCACTCTCGCACGCCCAATAAACCCTCAATGGTGGAAGAAAATAAAAATGACGGAGCAGACGATCCTATCATTCTGTTGCTTGAGCAAGCTCTCACGCGACAGAGGGACGAAATGATGGAGAATTTTTCCCACATCCTTCAATGCCTGTCAATAGTGATAGGTGCATATTCATCAAGAGGAAATTTTGGAGGCACCTCTCCTTTCAAGGTACAATTTAATTTTGATATTCCTGTATTTGAAGGACAGATAGATGTAGATCCCCTAGACAAATGGTTAAATGTGCTAGAAGGTTATTTATTTGTTAACAAATTTTTTGACAAGGAAAAGATCACCTTCGCACTCCATAAATCTCTCCCCCGTGTCAAACATTGGTGGGAAAATTATTGGGAGCATAGTTCCATAAAGGAATCTGAAATATATGGGGTCTATCCCACTTGAGATTTTTTTGTGGATGCGGTAAAGGAAGAGTATTACCTTGTTGGAAACTATGAGGACCAGTACATGAGATGGACCATGATGCGGCAAGAGAGGGCCCAAGAAGTTTCGGAGTTCACCAATACATTCCATACCTTGCACACCAAGCTGGGTATCAAAGAATCTGAGCGACATTTGGTTCTGAAATACCGTGGGTCTCTACACAGACACATCTAGACTGAAATAGATTTTCTGGACATCTCATCACGCGGTGATGCTTATCAATATGCTCTTAAAATCGAGAAGAAATTTAAGCACCAGAACAAACGGGATTTTGGATCTGTAAATCCACAACAACCAAAGTATGACAAAGACATCCCTAACAAACAGTCTCCCGAAAACAAGTCTAAGACACAAGAAAAGAAGGGTCACTGGAAGGCAAAGAAAGACATCGGAAAATGGTGCGATTTCCACAAAATCCCCAGGCACAACATCGATGAATGTTGCTCAAAATAGTCATTGGTGACCGAGATCAAACACAAGGATCCAAACCCTGATTGAGAATTTGATTCTGAAAATACTGGTAAAGGAAAGATCATTGACGCAGACCCCACTGCTATTGTCGCAACCGTAACAATTCAAAGAGAAGAACCAACATATCCCAAATATGGGGAGCACCTTTTTCATTCATAGATCTGGATGAAGAGGACCCCACTGCATTTTATTGTTGGTAGTGGAAGACATAAGAACCTCATCTCAGCAGAGGTTGTCATACAGTTGGGATTGTAGACAACACCACACCCACAGCCATAAAACATCAGGTGGCTTCGCCAAGGATGAGATATTTGTGTTAGCCAACAATGTCAATTTTCATACGACATCTAGCCCTTCAAGGACGAGGTCTTATGTGATTTGTCTGCACTAGATGTCTGTGATGTTCTCTTGGGCCAGCCATATATGTGGATGCGCCATGTTGTTTATGAGTCTCGACCCCGTAGTGTCATTGTTACTTTAGGGGGTCATCTCTACAAAATAACAGAGGTAGTTCCAACTATTGTTCCACCTAAAAAGTGATGCAAGGTAGTATCTCATACTGCAAAATTTAGCTTCTTCACAATCTGTTCAAAAGGAG
>SNQJ01S0054673.1:77482-95116 GCA_010110895.2 Picea sitchensis
TTGTTACTTTGGGGGGTCATCTCTACAGAATACCATAGGTAGTTCTAACTATTGTTCCACCTAAAAAGTGTCACAAGGTAGTATCTCATACTGCAAAATTTAGCTTCTTCACAATCTGTTCAAAAGGAGAACATAAGGACACTACAACAACTATAGCCTCACCCCAAGCACCTTCTATCCAACAGAAGCAGGTCGACAATTTTTTAGCAAAGCGCAAAGATTCCTTCTACACACCATCCTCTCATGTATCTTGACTTGTTGAACAACCTCAACCTCAACAATTTCTTGACATACTTCCACAAACTGAGTAGCGCGATGTCTCCAACAATACAAGCAGCTCACTAAGATGTAGATCCAACAAATGCTTTTCCCTCTCCCCCGGGAACTCAATGTAATGGATACCATTTCTTCCTAAGGAGGGAGGATTGATCCAGGTGGATATCGGTGGCCACCCACCTTTTCTGATTGACTCAAAACAGTTTTCTGGCAATTTTGGCCATTTACTATTTTTAGCAGGTTTTAACTTCCGAGGCCATTTTGAGGGCCTGAATGAAGGTTTTTCAAGATAGAGGTTCTGAAGGATATCAAAAGGCATGATTGATCCCCCAAAAATTAATATCCTCGACGATACCTTTCCAACGAGCTATCATACGCCTAAAACGAAGATCGTATGCAAAAGTTATGACCCCGGGAAGTTGATGTACTAACTTACCCAAACGGGGCCCGCATGACTTTCAGCGCTTCATATCCTAGGGTTATTTTTTTGGATGTCTAGGGTTTTTGACATTCCTGTTTATTGTAAAAATTCCTTCAAATCCTCATTGTACTCATCTTCTTGCAAATGCGAGTAGCCATCACATCTCTTCTCAGAGATAAGTTTCCACCATTCTAGCGAGTCCTTCACTCTGTATTTTTACAGTCTCTGTACATTTCTTTCATTAATAGAAATTGTGTATTACTATAACTCTGTGTTTATGGTTGAATCTTGAATATATTTTTGTTATATTATTGAATATCTACAATATCTCAATGCATTTATTTATTATATCTTCGATCTCATTTCGTGCTGAAAATAATCTGGATCAGTGGTATCAGAGCAGGTTGTTCTTGATCTTTTTTTCAGTGCATGTCCCCAACGAGGTCTGAGTATAGAAAGTTTGGTCTTGAGATTGTCTCTCTTGAGGACAATCACTCTCACACACCCAATAAATCCTCAATGGCGGAAGAAAAGAAAAATGACGGAGAAGACGATCTTATCATTCTATTTCTTGAGCAAGATCTCAAGCAACAGAGGGACGAAATGATGGAGAAATTTTCCCACATCCTTCAATGCCTATCAATAGAAACAGACGCATATTCATCAAGCAACATATTTGGAGGAACCTCTCCTTTCAAGGTACATGTTAATTTTGATATTTCTTTATTTGAAGGACAAATAGATGTAGAAGCCCTAGACAAACGATTAAATCTGCTAGAAGGTTATTTCTTTGTTCACAAATTTTCCGACAAGGAAAAGATCACCTTCGCACTCCATAAAGCTCTCCCCCATGCCAAACATTGGTGGAAAACTTATTGGGAGTAGAGTTACATAGAGGACTCTTAAATATATGGGGTCGATCCCACTTGAGATTTTTTTGTGGATGCAGTAAAGGAATAGTATTACCTTGTTGGAAACTATGAGAACTAATACATGAGATGGACCATGTTGTGGCAAGAGAGGGGCCAAGCAGTTTCGAAGTTCACCAATACCTTCCATACCTTGTGCACCAGACACATCAACACGGAAATGGATTTTCTAGACATCTCATCACTCGGTGTTGCTTATCGATATGTTGTTAAACTCGAGAATAAATTTAAGCACCAGAACAAATGGTATTTTGGATCTGTAAATCTAGAACAACCAAAGTATGACAAAGACATCCCTAACAAACAGTCTCCCAAAAACTAGTCCAAGACACAGGAAAAGAAGGGTCACGGGAAGGCAAAGAAAGACACCGAAAAATGGTGTGATTTCCACAAAATCCCCTAGCACAACACCGATGAATTTTGCTCAAAACAGTCATCTCATGTATCTCGACTTGTTGAATAGCCTCAACCTCAAGATTTTCTTGACATACTTCAACAAACTGAGCAGTGTGATGTCTCCAGCAATACAAGAAAATCACTAAGATGCAGATCCAACAAACGCTTTTCCCTCTCCCCCGAGAACTCAATGCAATGTATACAATTACTTCCTAAGGAGGGAGGATTGATCTAGGTGGATATTGGTGGCCACCCACCTTTTTCGACTGGCTCAAAATAGTTTTTTGGCAATTTTGGCCATTTACTATTTTTAGCAGCTTTTAACTTCTGGTGCCATTTTGAGGACCTAAATGAAGGTTTTTCAATATATAGGTTATGAATTATATCCAAAGTCGTGATTGATCCCCCAAAATTAATATCATCGACAATACCTTTCCAACGAGCTATCATTTGCCTAAAACGGAGATCGTATGCAAAAGTTACAACCTCGGGAAGTTGATGTACTAACTTACCCAAATGGGGCCCGCTTGACTTTTGACACTTCATCTCCTAGGGTTATGTTTTTGGATGTCTAGGGTTTTTGAAATTCCTATTTATTGTAAAAATTCCTTCAGGGCATCATTGTGCTCATCTTCTTGCGAATGCATGTATCCATCACATATCTTCTCAGAGATAAGTTGCCACCATTCTAACGAGTCTTTCCCTCTGTATTTTTACAATCTCTGTACATTTCTTTCATTAATAGAAATCGTGTATTACTGATATATTTATGTTATATTATTGAATATCTACAATATCTCTATGCATTTATTTATTATATCTCCCATCTCATTTCGTGCCGAAAATAATCTGGATTATTGGTATCAGAGCAGGTTGTTCTTGATCGTTTTTTTCAGTGCATGTTCCCAACGAGGTCTGAGTGTAGAAAGTTGGGTATCAAGATTGTCTCTCTTGAGGATAATCACTCTCACACGCCCAATAAACCCTCAATGGCGGAAGAAAATAAAAATGACGGAGAAGATGATCCTATCATTCTGTTGCTTGAGAAAGCTCTCACGCGACAGAGGGACGAAATGATGGAGAATTTTTCCCACATCCTTCAATGCCTGTCAATAGTGATAGGTGCATATTCATCAAGAGTCAACTTTGGAGGCACCTCTCCTTTCAAGGTACAATTTAATTTTGATATTCCTGTATTTGAAGGACAGATAGATGTAGAAGCCCTAGACAAATGGTTAAATGTGCTAGAAGGTTATTTCTTTGTTAACAAAATTTTCGACAAGGAAAAGATCACCTTCGCACTCCATAAATATCTCCCCCATGTCAAATATTGGTGGGAAAATTATTGGGAGCAGAGTTCCATAGAGGACTCTGAAATATATGGGGTCTATCCCACTTGAGATTTTTTTGTGGATGCGGTAAAGGAAGAGTATTACATTGTTGGAAACTATGAGGACCAGTACATGAGATGGACCATGATGTGGCAAGAGAGGGCCCAAGAAGCTTCGGAGTTCACCAATACATTCCATACCTTGCACACCAAGCTGGGTATCAAAGAATCTGAGCGACATTTGGTTCTGAAATACCATGGGTCTCTACACAGACACATCTAGACTGAAACAAATTTTCTGGAGATCTCATCACTCGGTGATGCTTATCAATATGTTGTTAAAATCGAGAAGAAATTTAAGCACCAGAACAAACGGGATTTTGGATCTGTAAATCCACAACAACCAAAGTATGACAAAGACATCCCTAACAAACAGTCTCTCGAAAACAAGTCTAAGACACAAGAAAAGAAGGGTCACTGGAAGGCAAAGAAAGACATCGGAAAATGGTGCGATTTCCACAAAATCCCCTAGCACAACATCGATGAATGTCGCTCAAAATAGTCATTGGTTACCGAGATCAAACACAAGGAGCCAAACCCTGATTTAGAATTTGATTATGAAAATACTGGTAAAGGAAAGATCATTGACGCAGACCCCACTTCTATTGTCGCAACCGCAACAATTCAAAGAGAAGAACCAACATATCCCAAATATGGGGAGCGCCTTTTCCATTCATAGATCTGGATGAAGAGGACCCCGCTACATTTTATTGTTGGTAGTGGAAGACAGAAGAACCTCATCTCAGCAGAGGTTGTCATACAGTTGGGATTGTAGACAACACCACACCTGCAGCCATAAAACATTAGGTGGCTTCGCCAAGGATGAGATATTTGTGTTAGCCAACAATGTGAATTTTCATACGACATCTAGCCCTTCAAGGACGAGGTATTATGTGATTTGTCTTCACTAGATGTCTGTGATGTTCTCTTGGGCCAGCCATATATGTGGAAGCGCCATGTTTTTTATGAGTCTCAACCCCGTAGTGTCATTGTTACTTTAGGGGGTCATCTCTACAAAATAACAGAGGTAGTTCCAACTATTGTTCCACCTAAAAAGTGATGCAAGGTAGTATCTCATACTGCAAAATTTAGCTTCTTCACAATCTGTTCAAAAGGAGAACAAAAGGACACTGCAACCACTACAGCCTCGCCCCAAGAACCTTCTATCCAACAAAGTAGGTCGATAAGGATATAGAAAATCACAAATATTCCTTCTGTACACCGTCCTCTGATGTATCTCGAATTGTTGAACAGCCTCAACCTCAAGAGGTCCTTGACATACTTCCACAAACTGAGTAGCGTGATGTCTCCAGCAATACAAGCAGCTCACCAAGATGCAGATCCAGCAAATGCTTTTCCCTTTACCTCGGGAACTCAATGAAATTGAGACCATTTCTTCCTAAGGAGGGAATATTGATCCAGGTGGATATCATAAACTGCCCACCTTTTCCGACTAGCTTAAAACATTTTTCTGGCAATTTTGGCCATTTACTATTTTTAGCAGGTTTTAACTTTCGGAGCCATTTTGAGGGCCTAAATGAATGTTTTTTGTGATCGAGGTTCTCAATAATATTTTAATGCATGATTAAGCCCCCAAAATGAATCTCCTCAACAATACCTTTCCAACGAGCTATCATACGCCTCAAATTGAGATCATATGCAAAAGTTACGACCCCGGGAAGTTGATGTACTAACTTACCCAAATGGGGCCCACATGAATTTTGGTGCTTCATCTCCTAGAGTTATGTTTTTGGATGTCTAGGGTTTTTGGCATTCCTNACCCCGTAGTGTCATTGTTACTTTAGGGGGTCATCTCTACAAAATAACAGAGGTAGTTCCAACTATTGTTCCACCTAAAAAGTGATGCAAGGTAGTATCTCATACTGCAAAATTTAGCTTCTTCACAATCTGTTCAAAAGGAGAACAAAAGGACACTGCAACCACTACAGCCTCGCCCCAAGAACCTTCTATCCAACAAAGTAGGTCGATAAGGATATAGAAAATCACAAATATTCCTTCTGTACACCGTCCTCTGATGTATCTCGAATTGTTGAACAGCCTCAACCTCAAGAGGTCCTTGACATACTTCCACAAACTGAGTAGCGTGATGTCTCCAGCAATACAAGCAGCTCACCAAGATGCAGATCCAGCAAATGCTTTTCCCTTTACCTCGGGAACTCAATGAAATTGAGACCATTTCTTCCTAAGGAGGGAATATTGATCCAGGTGGATATCATAAACTGCCCACCTTTTCCGACTAGCTTAAAACATTTTTCTGGCAATTTTGGCCATTTACTATTTTTAGCAGGTTTTAACTTTCGGAGCCATTTTGAGGGCCTAAATGAATGTTTTTTGTGATCGAGGTTCTCAATAATATTTTAATGCATGATTAAGCCCCCAAAATGAATCTCCTCAACAATACCTTTCCAACGAGCTATCATACGCCTCAAATTGAGATCATATGCAAAAGTTACGACCCCGGGAAGTTGATGTACTAACTTACCCAAATGGGGCCCACATGAATTTTGGTGCTTCATCTCCTAGAGTTATGTTTTTGGATGTCTAGGGTTTTTGGCATTCCTGTTTATTGTAAAAATTCCTTCAGAGCCTCATTGTACTCATCTTCTTTCGAATGCGAGTAGCCGTCACATCTCTTCTCAGAGATAAGCTGCCACCGTTCTAGCGAATCTTTCACTCTGTATTTTTACAGTCTCTATACATTTCTTTCATTAATAGAAATCGTGTATTAATGTATATTTTTGTTTATGGTTGCATCTCTAATATATTTATGTTATATTATTTAATATCTATCATATCTCTGTGCATTTCTTTATTATATCTCCAATCTCATTTCGTGCCGAAAATAATCTGGATCAGTGGTATCATAGTAGGTTGTTCTTTATCATTTTTTTCAATGCATGTCCCCGATGAGGTCTGAGTATCGCAAGTTGGGTCTCGAGCTTGTCTCTCTTGAGGACAATCTCTCTCGTACACCCAAGAAACCCTCAATGGCGGAAGAAAATAAAAATGATGGAGCAGATGATCCTATCAGTCTATTTCTTGAGTAAGCTCTCATGCGACAGAGGGACGAAATGATGGAAAAAAATTCCCACATCCTTCAACACTTGCCGATAGAATCAGGCACATCTTCATCAAGCGACCACTTTGGATGCACCTTCCCTTTTAGGGTACAAGTGGATTTTGATATTCCTATATTTGAAGGACAGATAGGTGCAGAAGTACTAGACAAATGGTTAAATTTGCTAGAATATTATTTCTTTGTTCACAAATTTTCCCAAAAATAAAAGATCACCTTCACACTCCTTAAATATCTGCCCCATGTCAAACATTGGTGGGAAACTTATTGGGAGCAGAGTTCCACAAAGGAGTCTGAAAAATATGCGGTGATCCCACTTCGGATTTTTTTGTGGATGCGGTAAAGGAGCAGTATTACCATGTTGGAAACTATGAGGACCAATACAAGAGATGGACCAGACTACGGCAAGACAGGGGCCAAGCAGTCCCGGAGTTCACCAATACTTTCCATACCTTGCGCACCAAGCTGGGTATCAAAGACTCCAAGCGACATTTGGTTCTGAAATGTCGTGGGGCTCTACACATATACATCCATAATGAAATGGAATTTCTGGACATCTCATCACTCGGTGCTGCTTATTGATATGCTATTAAAATCGAGAATAAATTTAAGCACCAGAACAAATGATATTTTGGATCTGTAAATCCACAACAACCAAAGTATGACAAAGAAATCCCTAACAAACAGTCTCCCGAAAACCAGTCCAAGACACAGGAAAATAACGGTCACGGGAAGACAAAGAAGGAGACCGAAAAATGGTGCGATTTCCACAAAAGCTCCTGGCACAACACTGATGAATGTCGCTCAAAACAGTCATTGGTGGCTGATATCAAAGACAAGGAGCCGAACCCTAATTCAGAATCCGATTCTGAAAATATTGGTAAAGGATAGATCATTCACGCTTACCCCACTGCTATTGTCGCAACCGCGACAATTCAACCAGAAGAACCAACAGATCCCGAAGAGGGGGAGAACATTTTTCATTCATAGATGTGGGTGAAGGGGACCCCGCTACATTTTATTGTTGATACCAGAAGACAGAAGAACCTCATCTCAGTAGAGGTCGTCAAACAGTTGGTATTGTCGACAACACCACACCCCCAACCATACAACATCGAGTGGCTTCACCAAGGACGAGATCTCTGTGTCAGGCAACAATGTTGATTGTCATATGACATCCATCCCTTCAAGGACAAGGTATTATGTGATGTTTTCCTACTGGATGTCTGTGATGTTCTTTTGGGCCAACAATATATGTGGAAGCGCCATGATGTTTATGAGTCTCGACCCCTTGGTGTCATTGTTACTTTGGTGGGTCATATCTATAGAATACCAGAAGTAGTACTGAATATTGTTCCACCTAAAAATTTCCTCAAGGTAGTATCTCATACTGCAAAATTTAGCTTCTTCGCAATCTGTTCAAAAGGAGAATAAAAGGACACTACAACCACTACAACCTTGCCCCAAGAACCTTCTATCCAACAGAAGCAAGTCGACAAGGCTGCAACAAAGCTTAAAGATTCCTTCTCCACACTTTCATCTCATGTATCTCGACTTGTTGAACAACCTCAACCTCAACAGGTTCTTGACATACTTCCACAAACTGAGTAGCACGATGTCTCCAGCAATACAAGAAACTCACCAAGATGCAGATCCAACAAATGATTTTCCCTCTCCCCTAGGAACTCAATGCAATGGAGACCATTGCTTCCTAAGGAGGGAGGATTGATCCATGTAAATATCAGTGGCCACCCACCTTTTTCAACTGGCTCAAAACAGTTTTCTGGCAATTTTGGCCATTTACTATTTTTAGTAGGTTTTAACTTCCGGGGCCATTTTGAGGGAGTAAATGAAGTTTTTTTGAGATAGAGGTTATCAATGATATAAAAAGGTATTATTGAGATCCAAAAATGAATCTCCTCGATGATACCTTTCCAACGAGCTATCATACGCCTAAAACAGAGATTGTATGCAAAAGTTACGACCCCAGGAAGTTGATGTACTAACTTACCCAAATGGGGCCCACATGATTTTTGGCACTTCATATCCTAGGGTCATGTTTTTGGATATCTAGGGTTTTTTGCATTCCTAATTATTTTAAAAAGGCCTTTGGAGCCTCATTGTACTCATATTCTTGCGAATGCAAGTAGCCGTCACATCTATTCTCAGAAATAAGCTACCACCATTCTAGCGAGTCTTTCACTCTATATTTTTACAGTCTCTGTACATTTCTTTCATTGATAGAAATCGTGTGTTACTATATCTCTGTGTTTATGGTTTCATCTCTGATATATTTCTATTATATTATTGAATATCTACGATATCTCTGTGCATTTCTTTAATATATCTCCGATCTCATTTTGTGCTGAAAATAATCTGAATCAAATTTACTATCAATTTTTGTGGTATAGTATTCGGTTACATTCACTATATGTAGATTTTAGTGAGTCTCTCTTTGCCAGTTTAAATAATTATAATTAGAATTCCTCAATAAAGGTAGAGATCCTTTAGGTATATTCACTATCAGAGTAGGTAGGACTACACCAATCACTAATTCACTCACCACTTCATCAATATCAACACCTGGTGTTGTAAGGTTGACTACATACACTAATTCATTTGTAGGTAGAATTACAAGAGGGGGATGATGAGGGAGGATTGTGACTTCACAAGTAAAAGGAGAAACAAAATTAGGAAAATGTAGTTATAAATGTAGAGTTCCATAAACATCAGAAGAAGTTTTCATACTCGCATCTCATCCTCAAGAAGAAGAATTGATCGGTGGTTAGCTAGAAGTTTCACTTTCAAAAAATCCTATTGAAGAGCCATCATTTTTTGTTTCATTGGAGGAATTTTTACATTTCAGGAAAGATAATATGTCTGGATTAGAAGGATCATTTGATTAAAGTGAAATGGAAAGAGGACTTAAAGGTGGATAAATACAAGAAAGACAAGAAATGTCGAAAGTTAGAGGAACATCAATTGTTGAAAATGAATTTTGTTCCCAATTTTGGATCCAATAGTAACAATCCAAATGAATAACATAACACCATCAACATTACCCAAATTTCATGCTATGATAATTGAGGTCCCAAATAATTTTATTTTATTTTTGATGTATTATGTCACGATTATGATTACTCTTCTAATGCTAAAAAACTTAAGTTGTCTCCAACCACCATTAAGGGTGCAACTTTATGTTGGTTTATGTGTTTGGGAACTAACACCGTAAAAACATGGGATGAAATGCGAAATTTTTTTCTTACAAAGTATCATGATTATTGTACAAACAAAGAGATACAAGAAGAAATTTTAAAACGAAAGAAAAAAAGGATGAAATCCTTGAGTATTATTTGGAAATATTTCATTATACTATTAAAAGTGTTAGGAAAAATCGTCTAGATTTAGATACTCTTAAAGTCATTTTTCTTCATGGAATTATAGATGAATCAATTATTGTACTTAATCTCATGGGTAAATGAGATATTTCACACATAACCTATCAATAATTTTTTTATCTATTTACACATATATCTTGAGGAAAGTCCAAATATCATAGGGGACCTAGAGATACTATCTATAGACTCAACGAATCAAGAACTGGTGGGGTAAGTAGAGCTAAGACTCGCGATTTATTAGAAAATTTCAAAATTGATATTCTTATTATTACTCTTGGTTCTCAATTACATAAATTGAAAATTAAGAAAAATAAAGAGGAAGATAATTCATACTTAACTATTTTTTGTCCAAAATGTAGAAAAATACATCCTTTAAGAGAATGTACTTTGGATAACATTGACCTTTGTGGTATACGTGACAAAAATCATGCTACAAAACATTTCTTATCTCCACTAGAGCTCAAAGATATCTATCAATGAAAGGAAGAAGCTATAGAACAATTTTTTTTTGTTGAACCAAAATGAACATGGAAACCTAGAACATTGGGTATATCTCAATACCCTACCCAACAATTCAGTTCTTATTATTATAATCGAAAATACCCCCAACAAAATTGGACTCGTCCTATGCCTTGGAAATCATGGTCACCATAGAAAATTTAAAATCAACCTTGGAAACAACATTGGCGAGGACATACTTATGTAACCATGGTTTCTTATCCTTATCCCATGCAATATAAATACACACAATATCCTTCACAAACCTAATACCCCCCACAAGTCCAACAAAGATACCCTCCTCAGCCTCAACAACCACCAATTTCACAACCTTGGAAATTAAAATTACCATCAAACCAACCTCCTCGAAGACCTATTCAAAAACCTTCACAACCCATTTTGAACCCTAACAATAAAGTAGCTCAACTTGCTTACAATGTTGAGTTACAAATTTTCACCACATATATGATTACTTCTATCAATTTAAATGGTATTCATCTTAAATCAGGAAAAGTAATTCATCGGGATACTCATGTTGTTGGACAGGAAATTCTGGGATGTAATTTTGGTAAAAACGCTAAGTATGGAAAAAGTGCATTGCAGAGGTGCACGTGAAAAGAAGGAAGATGATGGAGTGTGTAGCTGAGGTGCATCTAGGAGGACAGTGAACAACAGAGTTTCATCCAAAAGTACAACACGTAGTCTAGCAAAATAAAGTAGAAAAAGAGATTAAAGTAGAGAATAAATAAGGAGAAGAAAGAGAGAAAAAAGGAAGGATGACAGCTCGACGGGATAAAAATGGAAGGATGCGTGAAAGAAAGAAAGAACAACCAGTCAAAGAGAAAAAACAACATGCAAACGAAAAATCAAGAGAAAGGAGATGAGCATCCAGTGAACTGAAGTTGTCATACAATGTAATAGGGTTTTGGGAGGAACCAAATATGGTTGTAAGCCCTAAATATTATGTATAAGTATGTAATGGGTTGGGAGAATATGGGTTTGTTGTTCGGAGTTCTCTATTTTTTCTTACTTTGGTTCCTCTCATCATATGGTTGTTTCTCGAGTTGGCTTTCTTGATTTTCTATTGTATTATGTAAAGAGAGGAATCCATGTATGAATTTCACAAACGATGAAGAGAGAGAGAGAGAGAGAGAGAGAGAGAGAGAGAGAGAGAGAGAGAGTTTCATTATAGAGAGGCTATAATAGTATGTAATACCCTGGTTTTGAACCCCGTATTAAATATTGTATTTTGTTAAGTTATGAAAGCCCAAAGTACCTAAACAATTATTAAGAGACCACTATGACTAGGAAATGTAATGTTTTGATCATTATTAATATAAAACAGATCGTTGGTTGCTAGACGGACAAGGAAAAGAGTTATAGGGGGATATGATTCCAAAAGAGAGGGGGCTTTAGGGGTTGAGTAATTATTTTATATTTTATTTACCCATTTCTGGTTTTAGTGGAGAAAAAAAATTACATGAGCTTCTTGGGGGAAGACTGTGGGGTTCCTGAATTCCAAGAAGTAGATAAACCCATCCTTGGTCTATGGTTGGTGTTGGTTATTGGTTGTTGGGGCCTTATTGGCTCCTTCACACTGTCTCATTCATTGTTCATTATGCTCACCTATCATTTCTCTTATGTTGTCCACTCATCCCTTCACCTACTACTCCCATGTGATTCAAGAGATTCTTGGGTAAGGAAACCAAATTACTGAGAATGGCCATAGTCATTGGTTGTATATATTGTTGGTGTATTCCAACCAGGAGTTGGTGCTTGCATGTCTATGATTCCTTCGCCCGTGTTTAATTTAAGTCACATTTGTGAGTCCTGAGAGTCCCAGGAGGGATATTCTTTACCAGAAGCATTGGATCCTTTGAAGAGATGGAAAACCTAAGGGACTGTGTGGTAGAGAAAGGGGTCCATTATCTTGGGTTGTGCGGACTGGGTAGAAGAGGGTTGGTGTACTTTGGATTGTTATGAGTGTTGAAAGACCTTTGAGAGTCTCAAGGTTGACTAGCTTGGGAAGCTAAGAGACACCCTGGAATATGTCCTTGTGGACTCATAGCCCTGGCTCGAGGGTGACACTGTTGCTAAGACTTGGAAAAACATTGTCTACAGTGGGGTTGAATGTCCTTGGTCTGCAGCCAATTGGTGTCTTGTTTTAAGAAAAGATAAGTGCTCTCTGTTATGGTTATTTACTAGTGTATGATATATTTCATTGTGTAGTCATTTATCTTTGATTTTAATATTTAGAATATGCATGCTTGTTGGTTATTGTTGTGCATGACTTAGTTTATGTTGTGGCATGAATCTGTATTTTTGCATGTGGTTTTCATGTCTCTTAATTAACTTAGAAGTGATTTGAATTGAGATAAGTCAATGTGAAGTGTGTCCCTCGACTCCAACGTGCCTCGCCTACTGGTGGTTGGGTGTGTTGCAGTCGGATTAAGTGGAATAGCCTCGCCTGTGGGTGGTTGGATATGTTACAATGAGGAGAAGCTCAACATATGGTGAATAATGCTTGAAGAAAAAGAAATACTAGAGAGTGAATATAGAAGAAGCGATGAAGACACATGATCAGGAGATCCTGAAAATATTTTATACCCTATGTGTCTGATGCAAGAGAAAAAAACCCCAAAAAATCAAAGTCAAAGTATAGAATCTTCGAGAAGGCACAACATGGATGAGAGGATGCAATTTCATATAAATCCATGTAAAAGATAGGGTTTGTTGTTTATTAGCATGTAATTGTTGTTTCAAGAAACTAGTTAGATATTTCTGGAGAGGATGATGGATTTGGAATGATCCATGATGTTTTATTTGTTTTCTATATGTAAATAATGCAGGCATAATTAGAAGAGAACAGACACAATGTAATCTAGGCCAAGGGTTTCTAGGACAATAAGGATACATCATGTATCGATCTCGATTTTGAGTACAAATGTGTGTAATTATTCTTATCCTGAGGTATATTCAATGTATGGACACCTTGTCTGTGGAAACCCCATCGAGTTAATTTGTTTGAACGTGTGTATGAGTGTGAGAGTCCATGTGTGTGTGTTGCAATTGTAAATAGAGAATTATATGCATATTTCGGGTGAGGAGGAAGATATATCATTGATCAGAGAATGGATCAACAATGATCCAAGAAAACACTAGTAGTTGAATTGAGACCCCCGTGCAATAGCCTATCGACCCGCTGATGTATTTTCAAACTAAGTGCCAAGGAACTGTCGGTACCCAAAATTTTGATAACCTAATACCCTAACATTCAACAAATCAGACTGATGGAAAAAGTGTTTAGTACAGATTTTGTTGCCCAATGCTTCTGTGGTCCGGTGATCCATCAAACTATGATAACAATCAACAAATACAAAGAGGAGGAGGAGGAGGAGGAGGAGGAAAACTTGAAGGTACCATTTTCCTAACCTCCTAACTTACCAATACTCTAGTGTCCTAGGATCTCGATATCCCAGGAACCTAGCAGAGCTGATAATCAACTGAACTAGAACCAAACTTAAAATTCTGTGAAGGTGGCACAACATGTTCGGTGACCTGACATCCCAATATCCTAGTAGCCAGTGGATTATATTAGAGTTTGGTTGAGTGAAAAACGATGTTACATGTGGTTGCCTTGTTGGCCAATCAACCCAAAACACCAATCAACCTAACATACTGACACGTCGATGGATTTTGATATATAAGATTGGGGCATCGATGGAATTTTAAACCAGTTGTATGTTGTGGAAAGGTACTTGGATACGCGATATGGTATTGTAAATCATGTTTATAGAATTAGGATTTATCACCTAGAGATGAATATGGTGAGGTTTGAGCATGAGATTTCTAGTGGAAAAAATGAGACCTGTGAAAGATAAGGAAGTTGCTATGAACATCACAAGGCTATGACAAGTTAAATTAGAACTCCAAGTTTAAATCAAGATGAATTCAAGGGAGATTGAGTGTTTAATTTCTACCATGGACGCATTGCAGTCCACATGTGGGTCATATAATCCATAGGTCTAGGGTCAAACTGAAGGAAAAGTCTATTTGAAGGACCCCAAAATCGGTATTCATCGTGTAATGAGTGGATTTATATTTTGAGAAAATCTATTGGTTTCTCAATTTATGTGTTATTTATTTTGTGTGGGATTGATTCTTTTTTAGTCTCATAGTTCTCTTGCAATGTCTCATGAGCTCAAAAGGGCCCCTTGAGCATGTTGGATAGTTGGTTTTCATTGATGTCAATAAGCAGTGGTTGTCATTGATTTCAACATATGTGATTGGATTTTTTGGAGAATTCTCCAAAGTGGCCCCCTTATGGCATAGCTCTAAGCATGGCCCTCATGGGAAGATGCTTTGAATAACTCTACAAGAATCCCTAGAGGTGTGGTTATGGAACCCCAATTTTATCACGGAAAAAGTTCATGAAGGACACTATGAATGCAGATAACTCACTCATGGATGGTTATTCCTCATCATTCCATTTCCAGTGATAGGTGGTACACCATGTGGTTCCTCACTGTTGAGGAGTTATGGCCTTGGGAAGTTAGAAGCCCCATAGAATGGTCAAGAAGCCCCTAGTTATTTGCAAGTCATTAATGGAAGGGTAAAGTGGTTGTAACATGCAATTTAAGAAGATATTAATATTAAGGAAATATGTTATCCAACAAAAGTATAAATACACCTCAAGGAGTCATTCAAAAAAAAATTAACTCACTTATTCTATTGAATATCTTCTAGTGAGCTAGTGATCTATTTGACAAGTTTGTTACGGTGAATTATGAGGTAGAGATAAGTAGGAAGTGCAAGATTTTTGGGGTTGCAGAGGAGAGATAAATAATTTGAGGAAACCCTATTTTGGTTGACCCCCATGGGTCATACCACTAGTGTCCCACAAGGAATCCCCTCGGGTTGCATAGTGCTCATCAGGAGAGGCCCCATGTGACACATGGTATTAGTACCATGAGGAAAAGATATATTTGGAGGAAATGCTTGTACCAGGTCCCTGAGTTCAAAGGAAAGATACATGTTATCACTACTGAGTATCAGGTCAACTACAGAGGTATTGGTATGATTATTTGCTTGTTTTGATGATTATACTTGGTTATGATATGGCACATACTTGAGTTATGTTTTACTTGGAACATGATTGAGGTACATATTGGATACATAGTTGATGGATGTATACTCCCCTATATGGTTATGACATGACTATTGTGGTTCATTATTAGAGACATATCTTTGAGATGTGGATGTTTGGTTGAGGTATACACTTGATGTATGGTGGCATATGCATGAGATAGTTGTTTTGGTTCTTTGAGGAACTTCATTGATTATATGGTTCAAATATATCATATGGTATATGATACAAGTTCTATAAATGGTTGATGCTCTATCACATCCATAGAAACAAAGTACCAATAAGTACTCATATTGATTCACCACCCTAGTATTCCAACAATTGGTATCAGAGCAGGTCCTTCAAGAAATAATTTAACCACTAGAAAGAGATCATGGAATACACTAATATTGGAGAACCAGGGTTTGATGGAAAAAACTATTCCTTTTGGATTAAAAGTATGAAATCCTTTTCACAGGCATAGCCATTTGATGTTTGGTAGTTAGTAGTAGACGAATATGTAGTGAAAAACACTCCCCCAACTAACAAACATGGAAAGAAGTTAAGAAAAAACAATTCAAAGGATAAAGACACCATTTTAAGTAGTCTAGATGATTCAATATTTTTAAAAGTTATTCATTCCAGGAACGCAAAGGATCTTTGGGACAAACTTCAAAAGGTTTATGAAGGAGATACCAAAGTTAAAGGATCCAAGATTCAAACCCTTGAATCTAAGTTTGAGAAACTAAAGATGAAGGAAGATGAAGACATTGCAGCCTATTTTCTACGAGTTGAATAATTAGTAAACACTATTATAGGACTCAGAGAAGAATTTGATGAACAAGTGGTCATTCAAACGGTTCTAATATCTCTACCTATGAGATTTGATCCTAAGATATCATCCCTGGAAGAAAGAGAATATATTGACAGTTTGATCATGGACGAGGTACATGGAATATTCATAGCTTATGAAATGATGATAGAACAAGAGAATATAGTCATAAAGGAAGCAATGTTCAAATAATCGAAGAAGACAAAGAAGAAACACAAGCAAAATCCAAAACCACATTGCAATTGCAACAATGATTCAAAGGAATATGAAGAAGTGGAAAACTTCGTAACAAAATTAAAAAGAGGAACTGAAAAGTACAAAGGTATGCTTCCATTGAAATGTTTTAATTCTTCTGGTATTGTTCATTTTTCTTCTAAGTGTACCTATGCTAAGAATAAAAGCAAGGATGAACAAGAAAATCCCAAAAATAAAAAGAAAATTCAAAAGGGCAACAAGAGAAGGAACAAAAATAAATTTTGCAAGAAACGTTTCTACTCAAAGGAAGATATTTCTTCATTAGATGAGGATGATAATAGTGATGATGATTCAGAATGAGTACTCTTCATGGAAGTGGTATATGATGAAGATTCTAAAGATTATGAAGAAGAAGGTGAATTTGATCTCATAGCAGAATTAATCAATGCCGTAGAAGAAAAGATATTCAAAAAATATATATGCAACAGAATAGTACAAAAATATTGTATGAAATCATCAATAGTCAAAGTTTGTACTATGATAGGTCAATACTAGGGTACAACCAGACACACATCGAGAAAGGTTCAAGCTCTAAGATGATAAAACGGGAAGAAAAATAAAGAAGATATGAAAAAATTGTCAAAGGTCCGAGAAGAACCCAAGAAGAAAAACATAGAGGAACTGGACCACCTAGAAGATTTAGAACACAAAATCAACAATTAACAACATCTCAAGAAGATTAAGGCTTCATGAGAGAAACACCATTCATAAGATCCCCTACATTCAGGTATCAAACTATTTTTCTTGGTTTATGCTATTCATGAAACAATTTTTGTCACAACGCTAAAAAATGTAGAGCCTGTGTGAAGAACATAAGAAACTATAAGGGTTATTCAAACAACAATTATCTCAAAAATTCACATGAAGAACATAACATAAATCACAATAGTTTTAATTCACTAAGTAATGATATAGAGTGTGACAAATGAAACAACTTTGAACACATGACCAAATATTATAGACTAATTGTTCCTCCAAAGGAACCAAATCATAATATCAACAATAATAAATAGGAAC
>SNQJ01S0054674.1:14297-35464 GCA_010110895.2 Picea sitchensis
TTCTGCTAGCTCATAACATCGTGGCAAGGCTCAAACTGGAACATATCCATGTGGCACTTCTTCTTTCATCATGAGAGTTTGTCATGGATTAGCAATCCATCATCCTGGACTTCTAAATTTTATCGTAGAGGATACTCACCACGCATCTGTTGTGCATGAGAAGCTTTGCACCAAGTTGTTTGAGTCCGTACAAAATCTTCTTTCATCTGCATACAAGGGTCTCTTTCTGGTACACCTCAAAGCCTTGAGGTTTCTCTACATACGCTCTTTGTTTAATTATTCTGGAGAACAGCTTTTGCATTCATCTGATGTCAATTCCAACCCATGGATATTGTAGACGATATAATGGCTCATGTAGAGGTAAGTCTGGTTTACTGGAACAAGCAATCATCATAGTCTTCTCCCTCCATCTGGGAAAACCTCTAGTTCTGGATCTCGCAATGCTTACATTCATAAGTCTTTCATACACTACTCTTCATCACAACTTTCAGTTCCTCTACTTGATTGCTTTTGCTGGTAATCTTGTGATTCTCGATACAATGACTGGTTGTTCTGGCTTTTCTTTCTTTCTTGGAATCTTCATTTTCTTCCTCATGTTTCTCTTTAGCTCTTGGGTCCATGGAGTTTTCTATAGATTCCATGCCCTGAAGATTCCAACTTCTTCCTTTCAGCATGGGATCATGGATGTGGATGGACAACCAGGGATACTTTAAGGCTTCTTTTCGAAGAAGACTTCTTCTGAACATGTACTGTTTTTCATGGCTGCTACCATGGATATATACTTCATCATCTTCAATGGATCATAGGATTAGCTCCCACCTAATCCTTGCTTCATGTATGAATGCATGCTCTTTTTGGTAATATATAATCGGCTCCCTCCATCTAGGAGAGTCCACGCTTTCATCTACATCCTTATTGCCTTTTGCAAAGTGTCACAAATCTTTTTCCAATTTCCTCTTGATTGTTGACTTCTTTCTATCTTTACTTCTTCTAGGTTTCTTCAAGATTGATTATGATTTCGGCTTATCTTGTAGTTTGTCTTATAGTCATAGTGATAGCAGTCCTTATCTTGTTGTTCTTTCATAAGTATAGTTTCTCTTTGAACATATTATCTTCTAAGAAATAGATATGCAAGATATGTACAGAAACTATGTAAACATGGTATGTACAAGAACTGTGAGGAGTAATGTTACCTTGTATTAGAAGAAAAAGTTTGTTTTACCCTGCTTAGTCTTCTTTGAAGATTTATTTTCTTCAGCAACTGATGCTTCGTGTGTCTCCTTCCTTTTCTTTAGCTCGAGACAATGATTCTTGTAGTGACCATATTTTCGACAGTCGAAGCATTGTATTTCTGACATATCTTTCTCTTGATTTGGCTTCTTCCTTGAGCCAAACTTCCTTTTGTTCCTGAAATCCTTGAACCTTGTTGTGAAGGCTTGATCATCGTATCTCTTTTGAGGTTTCTCTTTTGCACTAATTCTTGATTCTTCTTGTGCACAGCAAGTCCAAAGTTCTTCAAATGTAGGATACTCCTTCCTTGTGTTCATGCTTGCGGCAAATGCATCCCATGTCTTGGGAAGACCATTGAGTACTATATTTACCAGTTCCTTCTCTGAGATGATTTCTTCAATAGCTTGTAGTTGATCTCTTAACTGAGAGATACTCACAAAGTATGATGTTATGCTGTCATCATCATTCATCTTCATGTCACGAAGCTCATTCTTCATACTCATTATTTGTCCAATGTTTCTGACTGACAAAAGGTTTGTTAGGGTATCGTACATTTTCTTAGACGAATCAAGATGGGAGATGTAGGGTATCAAGTGGTCTTTTATAGAATCCACTATGATACTCATGGCATTGATGTCACTATCTTTGAACTTCTCTATAACTGCAATGTTTTGCGGTTCCTTCTCTTTTCCTTCTTCAAACTCCGATTCTACGATCTTTCCTTTCACGATATCCAGCACTTTATTCTTGGCGAGGATGAGGTCAATCCTTGTCTTCCACGCTCTGAAGTTAGAAGCCCCATCTAACTTGTTTTCTGACTTCACAGAGTAAGTCATGGCTGCTTTGACTTGGTCAACCCTAGATTTGACCAAAAAACTCAAACTTGATGTCTTGGCTTGCTGAGAGTACCAGGAGGTGCACTAGGCTAGGGCACACCACTCTATCTGGAAATTAGGTCAATCCCTTCACTTAAGGTGCCTCAACGAGAGGTTTAGGGTTTCTGCAACTGCACCTGCTAGTAACCCTAGTGGCAATGCTTTAGTAACTGCTGCTAGAAACCCTAGCGGCGGTTCTTCAACGAGCTTAGTATCCTTATGGCTATGCTCCCTTCCAGTGGTTAGACTGAATGAAGGAGGTGTGGGCCCATAACTTGTTAGAATATGATGGATGTGCTCGTTTTACCATAGACAATATCACTATTGTCACCCAACCATAGGCCTAAGCCACCCTCCGAGCACCTTAACCTTGACAAAGAACCATTCCGGAAGCAAACCCTAGACTAGATAGCCAAACAAGGGGTGGCGCACCTTTCTCCAAGGATAGCGCACCAAGCAAGCATTGATCAGAGAGTCCAAACCATAATCAAGAGATAGTCCAAGCCAAAACCAAAATCTGCTAGTTGCAGCAGCTGCAACAATATCTCTCCTCCAAGCTTGCGCACAACTGGCCAACTGCAGTGCGCACAAGTGTTGCTTCTGCAGTTGTGAGAATGCCTGCCAGAATGAAGACTGGCCTCCTGTATTTATACTAAATCTGGCAAACTACCTGGGCCGACTTCTCATTCTGGGTACTAATTCTTTAGTATATATTATTTCCTTTAGCCAACTTCTTCTCTTGGAGGCTAATAACCTAATACAAGTCATTCCCTTGAGTCGACTTGTCTTCTAGGGTTATTAACCAATCAATTACGGTTTCTTCTTGCTTCCCGAAATATTCTGTTCTCGTTAGGTTTACACATGGAGGTAAATACCTCCCGCAGCTACAATAATATTGACAACTATTACCCTTGTACTTTACTTTATGATTCTAATTTCACTTTGACTTAGGAGATTTAAGTCAAAAGTGAAATATGTCACTTAAGTCATAAAGTGACAATTAATTCACAAATTGGGTGAATTAATAGACATAAAGCAACTAAGGAAAGTGGGTTTCCTTAGTGAGACTTTTGGATTAGATCTCACCCATTGATTACACTTGGCTAGATTGGATCTAGGCCATTGATCTTTTAGGGCTTGGCCAAAGGAGGCTAAAGGAGGGTATAGTGTATCTATGAGTTCATTCTTCACTTGTGAGAAGAGAAGAAGAGGAGGAGAGCAAGGGTGCACTTCTTGAGGAGATAGGGGCGCATTTGCATGAGGGTTTTCCCATTGAGTGAGGAGAGGGTGCCATTGCTTGGAGGAGGAGCTTCCATGGAGGAGGAGGCTTACATTTGAGAGAGGGCACACTCTATGGTCAAGGGCACACTTGGAGAGGGATTGGCACATTCCTTGAGGAGAGGCGCACCCATTTGCATGAGAGAGTTGTGTGAGGGTGTGTGCACTTGTTGAGAGGGAGCTTTAGTGAGGAGACTAAGGGCGCATTCATTGGGAGGCTATTTGTTAGAGGAGAGGGCGCATCAAAGCTAGGTGTGCACCACATCTTGGAGGAGGGCGCACTTTGAGAGAGGGGGCGCAAACTTCAAGGGAAAAGCCAAAGGGTCACTCAAGCATTCAAGTGGGTAAAGGATCATGGCATCTGAGTAATAAAGGCAAGCTCAAAGAAAAGGATCACGATAAAGACAAGCAAGCAAGAGGAAGAAGGCTCACCAAGGCTAGGGGCGCCTTACTTCACAAGGCTTGTGGGAAAGTCTTCGAGGAACTCCAAGGCACAGAGAGTGGTTTCCATTGTACCAGGTTCACTTGTTTATGTTTCCTGTGTTATACATTTTTCTTTGAGGCCTTCTATATATATTTGCTCCAAACTGGTTTTCCCCATGGGGGGGTTTTTTCCAGGGTCATGTTGACCAAAAATCTATGTGTTAAATTTATACATGCTTAGAAGTGTAGATCAGCATTTTAAAGTTCAAGATCTAGAGGTAGTATTATATGTTTTAATGTATATTGCATGTGCTAACATTGAGTAAAGAAAACACTTGCAAGAGCACCTTAAAAGAGCACTTAACCATCAAATATTGAGCAGAAAGTTTGGTGATTGTTTGTTGTCCTAAAACAACAAGAAAAGACAGCCACACAGTTGAAACTTAGAGCCATACTAAGGTCAAGGACAGACCTAAGGTGGCAGCCTCATAGGACGTCAGAAAATCTACATGGTATCAGAGCCAAAGGTGGCTTAGACTTGTTGATTTTGGAGCACTTTTGTGGGCAGTTTTGTGAGATTTTATATCAAATCTGTTCGCTGTTTTGGACAGCAAGTTTACAGTCCAAAACAATGAGTAAATTTCAGATCTGAAGGTACCTCTCATTCAATGCCAGTTGGACAGTTCAGGGCAGATTTTGGACAACTTGTTGACAAAGTTTGTGGACGGTTGTGAGCAGATTTGTTGGGCTGATTTTTGACACTTGTGGACAGCCTCTTGTCACACCTGCGTGGACAGGAGTGAAGTTGTAGTGTACGACCACTTTTCACACTATGTTGACAAGACTGAGGCAGTGTTCCTTTACATTTGGAGCATCAGAGTAAGTGCAGTTTGACAGACATGTCAGTATCTCAAATGCGTGTTGACTCTTGAGGACAAGCTAGTCGGGACTAGCAATTGGTCGCTTTGGAAGGCGAGGATTGTCTTTGTCTTAGACGACCTTGAACTATGGGATATAGTTGAGGTGCCTGCTCCAGGTTCTTCCTGTCACTGCCCCAGTCTTTTTGGCAGATTTCAGGAAGAGGAACAATAAGGCAAAGAGGACCATTTGTGATGCAGTCAGAGATCATATTATTCCCCACTTGACTGGCAAGACTTATGCATATGAGATGTGGGCATCTCTATGCAAGTTGTACGAGAGCTCTAATGAGAAGCAGAAGTTGATTCTTCATGATCGACTAAGGGGCATTCACATGCTCGAGGATGAGTCAGTTACTTCATTCCTTGGTAGATACACCCAGATCAGAGACGATCTTGGAGCCGTCGGAGAGGTGGTGGATCCCAACTCTATGGTGAGGACAACTTTGAGCAGCTTTACCAAACCATGGGGTCCATTCGTACGCGACATTGTTGCCAGGGAGGTTATGCCTACATGGGAGAGGATGTGGGATGACTTCGTCCAGGAGGAGACTAGATTAGTGGCAGAGGGTTCTGGACAACAACAACAATAGTCAGTTTTGGGTGATGAGGACCTTGCTCTTTCGACAAAGGGAAAGAAGAAGACCGGTCGTGGAGGTCGACAGGGTCCCAAGTTTGGGGCCCCACCACAGGGAGGAGAGAGTAGCAGCAATGGGCACAAGAGAGACATGAGCACAGTGAGATGCTTTGCTTGTGGAGAGATGGGTCACTATGCAGGACAGTGTCCCAATAAGAAGAAGAAGCAGCAGGGTGGGTCAGCAGGGACAGCAGAGGAGATAGAGTTCGAGGAGAAGTTCGCGAGAGAGTGTGCTTTCGTGACTACTTTGTCTGTTGTTACACCATCCAGCATTAGATGGGGAGACAGAGTTGATGAGGACTGACTGACTCACATCAGTGATTCAGAGGGAGATCAGACTCAGTGTCCCTGGACATCTTTAGAGTGGGTAACTGGTCCACCCAGGATAGCTACAGTTTCAGAGCAACCGAGCAGACAAAGAGTTGGTGCTACAGCTTCAGAGCATCATAGGTTGATGAGGAGGAGCAACAGGGCACCACAGAGGCTTGAGCTTCACTTAGCTTCTAAGACGGGCAGATCAGGTTCTAGATCCACTTGTGGTGGAAGTTACTTGGCGAGAGGCCAAGTTGATGACTCTTGGTGAGATACCAAGATGGGGAGACTCTTCGTGAGATTCCAAGAGAGTGACTCTTGGTGAGATGCCAAGAGTAGGTGGAAATCCTTGGTGGGTGACCAAGGTGTAGATCGTTGGTGTGATGCCGAGATCTAGGTGATCTTGGATAGATGGGGAGTCAATTCCATTTATAGATCACGCAGATTGAGAAGATCTGTGATAGAGACTACTTTCAGTGATCAGGGTACAGCCATACTCACCGAGTATATACCAGGAGGCAACCATGTCCACTGCAGGGACGAGATTGGTGGCAACGAGCACTTTCCTCGGTAAGAGGGAGTGTTGAGATTTGGGTACCTTGGAAAATGGTCCCCGTGTGTTTATGAGTCTCTAAACACAAAGGGGGAGACTATTACCCTTGTACTTTACTTTATGATTCTAATTTCACTTTGACTTAGGATATTTAAGTCGAAAGTGAAATATGTCACTTAAGTCATAAGTGACAATTAATTCACAAAGTGGATGAATTAATAGACATAAAGCAACTAAGAAAACTGGGTTTCCTTAATGAGATTTTTGGATTAGATCTCACCCATTGATTAGACTTGGCTAGATTGGATCTAGGCCATTGATCTTTTAGGGCTTGGCCAAAGGAGGCTAAAGGAGGGTATAGTGCATTTATGAGCTCATTCTTCACTTGTGAGAAGAGGAGGAGAGCAAGGGCGCACTCCTCGAGGAGATAGGGGCGCAATTGCATGAGGGTTTGCCCATTGAGTGAGGAGAGGGCACCATTGCTTGGAGGAGGAGCTTCCATGGAGGACGAGGCTTACATTTGAGAGAGGGCGCACTCTATGGTCAAGGGCACACTTGGAGAGGGATTGGCGCATTCCTTGAGGAGAGGCGCACCCATTTGCATGAGGGAGTTGTGTGAGGGTGTGTGCACTTGTTGAGAGGGATATTTAGTGAGGAGACATAGGGCGCATTCATTAGGAGGCTCTTTGCTAGTGGAGAGGGCGCATCAAAGCTAGATGCGCACCACATCTTGGAGGAGGGCGCACTTTGAGAGAGAGGGTGCAAACTTCAAGGGAAAAGGCAAAGGGTCACTCAAGAATTCAAGTGGGTAAAGGATCATGGCATCTCAGTGGTAAAGGCATGCTCAAAGAAAAGGATCAAGATAAAGACAAGCAAGCAAGAGGAAGAAGGCTCACCAAGGCTAGGGGCGCCTTACTTCACAAGGCTTGTGGGAAAGTCTTCGTGGAACTCCAAGGCACCAGAGAGTGATTGCTATTGTACCAGGTTCACTTGTTTATGTTTCCTGTGTTGTACATTTTTCTTTGAGCCCTTCTATATATATCGGCTCCAAACTGGTTTTCCCCATGGGGGAGTTTTTTCCAAGGTCATGTTGACCAAAAATCTATGTGTCAAATTTATGCATGCTTAGAAGTGTAGATCAGCATTTGAAAGTTCAAGATCTAGAGGTAGTGCTGTGTGTTTTAATGTATATTGCATGTGCTAACATTGAGTAAAGAAAACACTTGCAAGGGCACCTTAAAAGAGCACTTAACCATCAAATATTGAGCAGAAAGTTTGCTGACTATTTGCTGTCCTAAAACAGCAAGAAAAGACAGCCACACAGTTGAAACTTAGAGCCATACTAAGGTCAAGGACAGACCTTAGGTGGCAGCCTCATAGGACCTCATAAAATCTACAGATACTTTGCCGAAATTTGGCGGATTTGGACCATCAGGACCCTCGAGAGCACCTATCATTCTTCAATAAACTTTTGAAAACTTCTAAGCTTAGTGGTCTTGTTCCATATAAGGGACCACAAACATTCTACCAAAAAGATTGTAATCTCATTAATAAAATAAGTGGGCCACATAGTCCCCACTCTTCAATCCCCCTAGGGGGAACGGTGTCTTTGTGTGATTGTTCATTTTAATTCCTTTTGCTTATGCTTATAATTCTCACCTAAAGGAAAGCTAAAATTAACCATAGAATTGATCACAAGCACTGCAAAATAGTTAGACTAGGTTTAAATTTCTTAGATTAGATTAGCTTAGATTTCATTTCTTATCTAAGACTAGGTTTAAATTTCTTAGATTAGATTAGCTTAGATTTCATTTTAGGGAGTATCAAGAAAAGTGCCATGCTCAATCCCTAGGTTTGTAAGATTAAATAGATTCAAATTTGACAAGGATGGACTACCGTGGACCTTGAGAACCCTAGGACTTTCCATCCCTAGGTCACTACTTGAGACACTTGAAAAGGCTCCAACATAAAACAAAGACTTCAAGCTTTCCATCTCTTCTTGTGAGTAGAAAATAGATTTCCCTTTAAAGGGGTCTAAGGAATTATCCAACAAAGTTTCTTCTTTGATATCCATTCATCCTCCCCCCTTCCTTCAATTTGTCCTATATTATTTTACACCTACGAAGGAATGTTATGCATTATGTACCTATTACATTCGTGTCATAGTTATATCTTATTATCTCTTGAACCTTCTCACCTTGCTTCATCTCTAATCATATCAATAGGTATTAGAGCCTAAATATCTGGTCTCTTTTCCCACATTCGTTTGTGTTCACATTTTGGTTCTACTAGACATGGGGGTATCGACAAAGGTGCGTAATTTTGGCTTTCTTAGACATAGGGGTTAACAAACATGATAATCTTATAGACCTTGGAATTGGGTATTGAATTTATGAGATCAGCTAGGGTATCTTGTTTGTGAATATATAGGTCACTACTTGAGACACATCAAAAGGCTCCAACATAAAACAAAGACTTAATTCTTTCCATCTCTTCTTGTGAGTAGAAAATAGAATTCCCTTCAAAGGGGTCTAAGGAATTATCCAGCAAAGCTTTTTCTTTGATCTCCATTCATCCTCCCCCCTTCCTTCAATTTGTCCTATAATATTTTACACCTACGAAGGAATGTTATGCATTATTGACCTATTACATTCGTGTCATAGTTCTATCTTATTATCTCTTGAACCTTCCCACCTTGCTTCATCTCTAATCATATCAGTAGGTATTAGAGCCTAAATATCTGGTCTCTTTTCCCACGTTCGTTTGTGTTCACATTTTGGTTCTACAGGACATGGGGGTATCGACAAAGGCAAGTAATTTTGGTTTTCTTAGACATAGGGATTAACAAACATGATAATCTTATAGACCTTGGAATTGGGCTATTGAATTTATGAGATCAGCTAGGGTATCTTGTTTGTGAATATATAGGGTATTCTTAAATATGAAATTGAAAATTTAACACCCGAAATTAAAAAGAAGCAAGCAACATGTCAATTCAGATTGGTTTAGCATATTGAATCTCATACGAGGATAGTGCAAAACTGAAAGTGGGGATGAATAAGGTTAGATAGCTGGTGTATTTTACAAAAGGTATGCAAAGTTGAGGTTATTTATCATATTCAATCAACAAGAGATTGGAACGGAAGACAAATTCAATGTATGGGGATGTTGCCTCTCAAAATGATTTCGATGTGACTTAAGCATTCAAGAAAACAATCAGAAATAGTGCTGCTCAATATGATCATCAATCTTCCCCGGATTGGGTGCTTGAAAAGATTGCAAGTGACTTGGCGCGTGGAAGAGGGCTCGACACCATATGGCCAGTGGCACACTCTAAGGAGAACCTCACCTCTCATACTGATTTCGCAATCCTTAATCATACAAGGGGCATTCCTCTGTGGGCTGCGGATGAAACAACGGTGACCTGAGCTGCGAGTGATGGTGGAAGTACTGCAGGAACTTCAATTGCCATTTCGGGAAATGAATTCCCCATGCATGGTGGCTGTCCAGCGCTCTCAGACGATGATTCTCCATAAAAATAGGCTCTCCAAGCCATGGGTTTGGCGCTGCTTCTCATATCCTTTGCACATTTGGCTTTTTGGGAGACAATTTGTTTGTATCTCCACTAGACTCTGGTCCCTCATGGCTCCGCGGAATATGAAGAAAGGAAAGGCTGCCTTTTGCTCCACTAAGGCTGCCTCTATGGCTGCTACAACAGCTTCTCTTTTGCGATCACCACCGATCCCTCCAACCAAGCCTTCTTACAGTCGATCGAGGAAGACACCAAGGTCCTTCGAGCTTATCATGAGGACAAGGTAGTTGATGAGCAGGTGGCGTTGTTCGTTCCATACTTGGGCTGCAGCCGCTCCAGGGACACCAAATTTCTTCACACAGTTGAACCCTATTGGCATACAAAATCATTCGTGGCCCAGACCATGTTAGCTAAGGAGCCCGACTGCAAGGAATTCAGGTTGTGGTTAGACGCGCTGGAAAAGCAAAATAGGCTGCTGCTTACTTGGGTTTCATGGTTTGTGAAGAAGCACGGAGGAGCCATCCATCTGACTCCGGAAGGAACCTCAGGGGCATCTCAGGATAATCTTCCAGTGGTGATGGGCAATGAACAGCCTCTGGCTCGCACTCAGGTTCCTCCAGCATGAAAGCTATGTCTGTTTTTTCCTTCTTTCAGTTTAAACAATTTTCAATCTTGTTATCACAATGCTATAGTGAAGTCTGGTTGTATTCCCCTGGCAGTCAGTCCTCAGTTGTTTTTTGGACATTTTATGTTTTCCCAATCTTACTATCTCAGTCTGACCCGGTTTCTCCCTTGGCAGGCCGGCAGTTTTGTGGTCTTGTTAATTTGGTCATGGACAGTAGGGCTGAACTCCTAGGCCTCTGAATTTTCCTATGTATATACTGTTTATAATGCAATAAAATAGACTCCTTACTTACAAAAACAAAATATGACCATCAATCTGTATCCAAAAATGCTCCATCTATCACATTCTTTGTCATTGTTATTTTGTCTGTTTTGGCAGATCGAATCGCTTTGGTAGGTTTTCTGAACAAGCATGTGGTTTGTTTTTCAAAAGGCCTCATCCGGCATTTTTGTCACAAAGATTTCTGCTTTCAGACGTTCAAATGTTTTGCAAATGGTAAAAGATTGTATAAAATGTCTGTATAAAAGATTATATTTAATATTTTGTTTTCTTGCTTCAAAAACATGGGCCACAAAAGCACTCTCATTTCAGATGTTCACTATTTTAAGACCATTATATTAAATTGTAGACAAATCACACAGAGTGGTGTGATTTCATGAAATGATATTTCAACCAGAGCACTTACCCTCTTCACTTTCCCATAAACGCACCATACCATCTTCTGAACCTGCACCAAAGATATTACTTTATGTATGAACAAGAACTCAAAACATTATATTAATATAGGGAAAATTGGAAGTATTCTCTGTAACTATGCAATTTAAATCATCAATAGTTGAGCTTTGCTTAAGAAGATGTAGGCTGTGTGAGAGACACCTGTGATTATTCCTTTGTCAGATGCACAGTATTCAACACTAGTGATTGGGCCAGCATGGCATGCAAGCACAGCATCACAATGTCCATCAGATACAGACCATACTCTAGCAGTCCAATCATCGCTCCCAGTAATAATTGTGTCTCCAACCATTCTCAAGGATCTGGAACATTGATATTTAAAGACCCATCAAAAAAATTGTGGTTAAAGAGGAAATGAAAACTACGGACTTCTGAAATGAAATAACTACTGTTCTCAAGGATCCGAAGACACAATATTTAAAATAGCCCCAACAAAAAAAATTGTGGTTAAAGAGAAAAGCTAAACTGCAGACTTCTAAAATGAAATACCTACCATATACTTTACTACAAACTAAGTCTAATGAAAAAGTACTCAATATCTCACCGGATCCATTTGGTGTGCCCTAAAAGCTTCTGCATTTGTCTTCCGGCTCGAATGTCCCATATATTCCCAATCCTAAATATGCAAATGTCAGATGGATATATTCAAATATAATGTTGTCACAATTTGTTAAGGAACCATAATGCCTTAGCTCAATGTTCTAAAATTATAATTCAACATATACATACGCATCCCTTCCACCAGCAGCTAAAATTCCAGTGTTGTCGTCATACTCCATACATAGAATTGCACTTGAAGCACGGCCAACTGTTGCTACACAAGTATCAGTCCTAACATCCCACATCTTGACACTTCCATCATGAGAAGCTGTAAGGACACGCTCTCCTGAAAGCATTTTTACACAGCTGACCTGTCAAAATTGAAAACAACAAAAACAATACTGTTATAAATTATGCTATGTCAATTTCTTGGCAAACTGTATATGCTTAAAGAGATCCATGCCAATGAATTATTTTTCAAACTACTAGAAATAACAGTTGTAAACAACATCTTTATTGTACAAAACAAATTCTGTAAAGAAAAATCAGCCAAAATGTTTTCTATGTTAAAAAATCGAGATCGGGGAAAACTCGAGGGGGGTCAAAAAATCAGCAAGGATTACAAAATTCAATTTTCTTTTCATTTTTCTATTTTGTATTGACATTTTTTTCCGTGCTTTCAAGAAATTTTTGGACGAAATTGTGATTTTTTACTTGCTCAAAAAATCATGATTTTTTCTAGGCCTTGTGCTTGTTATCGATGTGATGTTATAGGCTATCTTTCTATAGTGGCATATCCCTGATAAGCCCCCATTTTGACATCTTTTTGGCTTCCTATACCCTATAGATATATCTACATTTTGCCTCTTTATACATGCTATATACACATTCCTTGTATTTTCTGACCTCTTCTAAGATACTACCTAATTTGCTATATATTAATCTTAATTTCTCTTTATGGTTAAGGTTTGGTGTGGATTTTAAAAGGTAATTTGAATTATCATGTGTGTAGATATTAATAATGCTAACTATGGTTGTAAGTCCAAAGTGTTCCAGGTTCTTCCCAATGAAATATGAAAGATTATTATCACAGCGTAAGGATATTTTAAGAAGATATATCGAAACTCTAATACAACCTATTATTCGATATATGTATATATGTATCAACCCCAGCGCCATTATATCAGCATATTATTTACTTCCTACAGCAAACCGAGGGATTAAAACTCAGCAAAAAGGTATTCAAGCTGCAACCGCCAAAGATGAATTAAAGACAAAGGATCTTCAACCTACGTGATAGCAAGAGCACAATTATATATTGAGAGGTGACGCTTTCAGCAGGTCAAATTAATTAATTCAGCATGTGCCAGATAAATCTCAGTCCACTTGCACAGTTAAGCAACCGGTTCAACTCGTGGAAGGAATCTGTGGGCATGGCATCTATTTTCCATTGGTTGCCATGTAACCGTGCCTACCCCAGCAAATCAGCAGATAATAGAAGTTAGGTTGTTTCAGACTGTTAGCATAATTATAGGAACCGGTAGCGCTATATTTAGCTAACCAGATTCCCTCAGTCTGTATATATACTAGTGTACTAGTGAATGTAAAGGACACATATATGATATCAGTGTGTGTTTTCTTGCTGAAGCGAATTGTAAGAGATACGAGCTCCAAGTTCAGACTTTTTAATAGAATATTGTTGCTATGTGTTGAGTATTAAGTTGTTGGTGAACAAAGTGATAGACTGAGAGTTGTGAGTATAGGCTTACCCATGGGACAGGGCCCGCTCATAGGTATTGACCTATGCTATACATAGATATAGATCTGTCTGTTTGTTAGTGTTTGGTTAAGTTATTTACTTTTCCTAATTGAGTTTATATTAAATTGCTTTTAACTTAGGCTACAGAATAGACACAGGCTACATAATGCCCATCTGTGTTATGCTCCAGAATGACAATTGATTATGCTAGAACCTAGATCAATGCATGTTATTGATTCCTTTGTCAATAATTACTTATGATGATGTCTGATATCCAATTTGTGCTAAGTATCGTACATCTTTAATAATTCTGGAAATAGCATCAACAAGGTTATCGATTCAAGAATCCCATAAACTGTTGACATCAAGTGCTGGCATACCGACTGAATATTAGATTTACTTATTGTTCTTGTACGAGCTCAAATAAAGTATAATTAGTTTCCTTTGCTTGTTTGGAGTGCTACAGAATCACTATGATTATATACCCACTAGATGAACACATGAAGGTATGAGGTTTTGGGAGCTCAAAAACCTTATCTAGAGAGGTACCACCAGTAAGGCTGAGGGTTATAACATGGTGACTTCACCTTTCTTGTTCTTTCCTTATACGTAGTCCTGTTTAGTTAGGTTTTCCAATTTAGGATCAAAGTCCTTTTTATGTGCATATTACACTAAGTGCCTCACAAGTACATATTGAATCTCAGGTTGATAAAATTGAATGAAGGAGTGTAACACGATAATTAGAAATTATATTTTTACCTAGTCAATCCTTATGTTGGCATTGTTTTCCACATTAATACTCCTCTAAAATGTGTGTGTGTGTGTGCTAACATTGTTGCAGTGCATACGTTGTGAATCAGCCCACATACATAACAATTGTGACACGGAGATACTTTATAAGACATTACCCACACCCAAAGCTTTGCCAATATGGATGCTAGCTTTGGGGTGCAATTCCTTGGGTTGATGTGATAGCATCCTCCCTCACTCTTATACCAACATCATCGACAGTTTCATATGTTGGGATTTCATTCCACATCAATACTCTTATTCTAAAATGTGTGTGTGTGTGTGTGTGAACATTGTTGTGGGTGTGTTGCCGCCTAATACACACCTACAAATGTGGAGAAATCTCCAACCCCCTTGGTGTGCCCTTGGAGGAAAAAGCCTGAGTCTAGACTCTAGACCCACTATCACCTCAATCTAGACTCCTTCCGTCTAGGCCCACTCCTAGGGAAGTCAAGGGGGGTAGACCCTATTAAACTATGTGAAAGGTTTATTTGAGTTCTAAGAGTTAAATAACTTAGGGATTAAGGAGACCCAACCCAATGACAAGCAAACAATGCACAATGCAATTCTTTTAATGACAAGCAAATCCTTTCCTTTACAAAATATCAACTTGACTAGTGCCTAAAGATTACAATCGACTTATTGAGCTATGTACATTGAATGATATTTCTACAACTTGAAATAATGTATGGAATATCTACACAATGATTTAAACAATAAAGATTACTTTACCCAAAGCATAAAGAATGAAATAATAAGTGAGAGAATGCTTGGACAAGTAAATATCCACATGTAAAGAACTTGCTAGAAATAAAATGAATGAAATGTAAGTGTTTGAAAGTAAATTGCATGAAATGGAAATTGCAAGAACTAAAAAGTAAATGTTTTGCAGTGTAACTTGGTTGCTTTTAACAAATTTTAAGGTCTCTCTTTAACTTAGGGCAATTAGATGTGAATTGCAAGAATCCTAAACTATGTGACTACCCCAGGTTCCCTTATCCTTCAACCAAGGGCGCTCAAGAAGTGCACAACAAGGTACTCCCTAGCTCCACATGTCAAATCCAAGATGTTGGGTGCTCAACAAGGAGGATACTTCACGCCACGAAACCCCCCACGGCTTCAAACCCAAGTAGCCTCCATAGTCACCCCTTTTCAATTGTTAAACAATAAAAGAATTGAGTGCCTAATTATGCTAGCCACACGATCCTTTGCCCTTTCTTGTCCCCAAGTTACACAAAGTGGCAAAGGAGGGAATACGGGGAAATGTCTACTTGCAAGAAATTGAAATTTCAACTACTAGCCAGCACGATATTGCAAAGGTGGTAAAGCCACTCGCATGCAAAGTGTGGGAGAAACAATAAAAAAAATAACTTAGAAAAGAGGAAATAAACTATCTAACCACACAACTTTTCCTTAAGGACGAAGGTGGGCAAAATTAAAACAACTTTTAAAGCCTCACAACTTTGGCACAATGTGAAGGACAAGTCTATTGATTTTGTGGCCAAGGTGGACAAACAACTTATGCAAGAATCAAAAAATTCAATCTACTCTAGCCAACACGATATTGCAAGGGTCGCAAGGCCACTCACATGCAAGGTGTGGGCACCTTAAATTCTTGAAGTACTATACAAATTTACAAGTATAAAAATAGATGAAGAATGCAGGCCCAAGAAACTCTCTTGGGCTGCTTACAATGCTTTAGGAAGAGAGAATAGTGAAGGGTATTTTGCACCACAACTCTTGGATAATTCTTTGCGCTCTTTTATGGGCAAAAATGAGAAACACCTCCCCTTAACCTAGGAAAAACCTGCACAAAACAGCAAGCTATCTATGCTGGAAAATGCTAAAAACAAGCTTAGAACAAGTTAGTGCTTGTTAGTATATGAACCAGAAAATTTCCGAGTAAAAATCTGAGCTTAGAGATGATTAGGAAGACAAGATTAAAGGATAATAAACTTGGAAAATGAATAGATTAAAGCTGGAAATGAAATCTGAAAATGAAATAGTGTTCCTGTGGTTGGACAAGTGGGTATCCACACTTGGAATCCACTCCTCCAAGCCCTTGGTAACCTGCAAATATGGAAATCATTGCTACACAATGAGACAAGAAGGTGATACCTTCACAATGGTTTGCAAAACACTTTCCAAACACAAAGAAAAACCCACAAAGATCTATGATAATACTACCACAAATCTATCCCCAGCAAAATACTTTGCTTGGGTCTTCAAGTAGAACAATGCAAGCAAGAACATGTACAGAAAATTGCAGCAAAGTTACCTCAACAGGAACACCATGAAAGAACACCAAGAGATCCTGCAAAGCTTGATTTTTATTATCCAAAATATGGCTACAAATTTGCAGCAAGATTACAAGAGAAAACTTGAGTGGGAGAGCAAGAGAGAGTGAGGAGAAACTTGGGCAGCATGTAGTTACAAAATGAGAGTTACAAAAATGAGGAGAGGAGGGTTCCTCTTAAGGAAAAGAGAAGAGGAGACCCCCATGCATGCTTTCCAAGTGTCACTCCCAAAAGAGGGAGGCTCAAGGGGGACGCACCATGAGAGAGAGGGGCTAGCAATATGGGTGTGGAAACACCCTTTCCTAAAGTTAAATCACATCTCTAGTGCCCCAAGGTGTGGAATGGACCCCCCATGTGATCCCCATCACCTGATGGTCAATCCAATGGAGATGGTGCGCCCCACAAGAGACAAATTCACCCCCCTCTCTAAAGTTAAGTTGTATGACGGGTGGGAAAGGGGGAAATCGATTTATTTAACCCCCTATTACATAGAAATGACTTAGGAAACAGTTTTTCCCCATTTTCTCATGTTTTACAACTTTAGGCCAAATTTGACATTTTACTTTAGCCAATTATTCGCTGATTTTTTACTATCTTAGACTCCTCATGTACATTGGCCTAGCAAAACTTGTTCAAATGAGTTGAAACTTGATCCAAGGGTGTAGGGGTTCATAAGCCATTTGATTTGAGTACCCATACCCCTATACAAAATCCCCAAGGACCAAATTTTTACATTTTACATAAAAAATAATTAAAAATTTCCAACTGACAGGAAAATTTAATTATTAAAAAAAAACCATCAAAACATAACGGAATTCCGCGAGACTCTAGGAGATGTCTAGCATGGTCATTTACAAAACTCTCAACCCTTAGTCATCTATTGGGCTCGATCATTAGAATGTCTTTCACCACTCTATAGGATTTTTTGAGTGAAAAACTTAAGTAATTAAAATCGTCAAAAAGCAAGATTAATTACCGAAGGAAAAAAACACTCAATGAAAGGAATTCCCTAATGATAAAGTCCTAGGCTACTAAATTATTACAAAACTTGATCCATGCTAATCATGTTACATTACAAAATTTCCCACGCAGGGGTACGAACATTCTGTGGAGAAGAAGAGAGAGAATAGAAGGTTTGGGGGGAAAATTGCCCTGCTGAGCCACAAGTCTTCAAACTTGTCATCGAAAAAGGTACATGTCTTCATGGTACATGATGTTGACACTTAGTTGGATAGGTGGTCAACATTTGGCTCCAACTTGGGGACATATGCTTGATCATTGGAGAGCATATGAGAACCTCTGAATCTGCAACCACAAATTCTCACCAATAACCAACATAAGTACATGTGTGAAGAAATAAACAATAATCAATTAATGAAATGACTATAAAATGAATTATATATATAAATGAAATAATGACAAGACTGAAAGAACAAAGGAGAAAGGTTAGAGATACGTTACATAGGGTGCCCCTTTGGACACCAAATGGTTCATCATTTGAAAAATAGCTTGAGTTGTTGCCCATTCCTTCAGATATTCATGGGCTCACCATCCAAGTGGCTGAGGTAGAAAGAATTAGGACTTGTTATTTCCCGAATCATATATGGACCCATCCATAAGCTGTCAAGCTTTCCATGTTTGCCTGGTTTTTCTCTGTCTTTATCCAATAACAACACTGTATCCCCAAATCCGAAATCCCTTTGTCTTGTTGATTTATCAAATGCCCTTTTAATCTTTTCCTGATTTTTATAACTTTGATCATAAGCCTTCCTTTTGTTTTCATCCAATTCAATTATCTGATTGATCCTGTTTTGAAATGCATCTTCACTTGCATCACATCCCCGAAGTAACTGCTATAGCAGAAGCCTAAGGTGAATTGGCAACTGAACATCCAAACATAAACCAATTAAAAGGGACTCTTTCTTGTAGAAGCCTTCTTTGTTATCCTATCTGCCCACAATGCGTACTTAATTTTACTATCCCATGACCTTTTGTTTTCCCCCACAATTTTTTTTTATTATGGTCATTAAATTTTTATTACTCGACTCTGCTTGACCATTTCCTTGAGGATAATAATCTGATGAATGGGATAAGATAATGTCATATTTGAAACAGAAAGATGACATTTCTGCCGAGAAAAAAGTTTTTCCATTATCTGTTACTATTTTTGAAGGCACACCAAATCTAGTTAAAACCTTGTCTTCAAGGAAATCCATAACAACCTTTTCAGTTGTTGATTTAGTAGGGATGGTTTCAACCCATTTAGTGAAGTATTATGTAGTTGTTAAGATCCATGAATAGCCATTACTTGAATTATCTTTAAACTTTCCTATGAAGTCCAAACCCCATTGTTGAAAAGGAGCTTCAACCACTACTGGTTGTAAAGGGAGGGAAACTAAATTTTGTTTTCTAGTGAAAAGCTAACAAGGCTCACATTTTCTTACAAGTTTATGGACATCAGAAAAAATGGAAGGCCAATAATATCCAACTCTAAGGATTTTATGAGTTGTTGTTCTAGCTACATAGTGACCACCACAAAATCCAACATGAAATTCATCCACCAGTTTCTTGGCTTCAACTTCATCAACACATCTAAGGATTATTCCATCAGGATTTCTCCATCCTAGTCCATCTTTAGTGGTGACATACTTGGATGCCTTTAACCTTAAGGCTCTTTTCTTATGACCCACAAGCTGGCTTGGGCATGTAAAGTTCTTAAGGTAGAAAATTGTATCTGCATACCATTCAACATGTTCAAGCCTTAGGATATTTGGGGGGCATTCCGAATCATCATTTTAACAAACCATACCCAAAGCCCTTTCAATATTTTCAGTCAACATTTGAGCTAAACCTTGCTCCTTAACTAATTTGGTAGGCTTGATTTCTAATTCATATTCTTGAATTTTAGCAATCCATCTTCCTCTTGCACCTAATACTTTTGATTGAGATAATACATCCTTAACTATTGAATTAGGAACATACCCAATTACTTTGGAGTACCCAATAAAGACTCTAAAATGTTTAAGAGACTTTACCAAAGCATATGCTTGTTTCTCAACAATGGGATATTTTAATTCTGCATTTTGCAAGGCTCTACTCATGTAAGCAATGGGTTGTTCTTGGCCTTGGTCATTTTACTGAAGAAAAACACAAGCAATGGTATCTTCAGAGGCAAAAAAGAAAATCTGAAAGTCCTTGGAATAATCCGGACTTATTAGGACAGGAGCTTTAGATATGGCAGCTTTAATTTCTTTGAAGGCTTTTTTGTTTTGATCATTCCATTCAAATTTGACATCTTTCTTAAGCAACTTATAGATTGGATTAACTATTTCTGCATAATTAGGAATGAATCTGTGAACAAAATTGATTTGGCCCAGGAAGGATTGGAGAGATTTCTTTGATGTAGGCAAAGGGATCTTTTTAATTGCTTCAATTCTTTTTGGTTCTATCTTAACCCCATCTTTGGAAATTATGTGGCCCAAAAGTTTTCCTTCAGTTACCCCAAAAACTGACTTAGCTGGATTAAAAGAAATTCCAAATTCCCTGCATCTTCCAAAAACCTGCTTTAAATGACTAATGTGACGCTTCCCATCCTTTGAAAACACTGTCAAGCCATCCTGATAAATTTCAATGATTTTCCCAATCAGTCCTCTAAAGGCATAATCCATACCTCTTTGAAATGTAGCTCCAACATAAGACAAACCAAAAGGCATTCTTAGATATGCAAATGTACCCCATGGAGTAGTGAATGTAGTTTTGTGCCTATCATCTTCTTTGACCCTAATTTGATTATAACCAGAAAACCCGTCAAGCATTGAAATCATTCCAGAACCTGTTACCTTTTGTAATAATGTTTCCATTTTGGGGAGGGGATAGTTATCCTTTTTACACACAATGTTCAAATTTCTGAAATCTACACATAATCTGATTGAACCATTATTTTTCCTAGCCACAACCAACTTTGAACATCAAGAAGAATGTCTTGTTTGGGCTATTATTCCAGTTGCTAGCATTTTCTGCAACTCCTTTTGGACCAAAGGCGCTAGCTTGTGATTAATTTGTCTCAACTTTTGTCTAAAAGGCTTAGCTTCTTCCTTCAAAGGAATGGTATGCTGAATTACATCCTCCCTATAGACCTTAAGCCCATCATAAGTGAAAGCCAAAACATCCCTGTATTTTCTTAGTAATTTTATTATTTCTTCCCTTTCCTCTTTAGGTGTGTTTTTTCCAATTTTCACCATTCTAGGCTCTTCATTAGTTCTATGTTCACTTCGATATGATCACATGGTTTTATACATGTTTCGTCCTTTGGTTTGTGACCATCTTCCCTGTCAAATAGTTGTTCTAATCTCTGTTACAAAAATCGCGATTTTTTGTCCAAAACGATTTTTTCTCAAAAAATCATTGAAAAAATCGCCTATGTAAAAAAAATTAAAAAATACGCGTGTTTAAGGGTCTGTGAGGGGGTTTTTTTGTTTTATTTGTGCATTTAGCCAAGGAGGAGAGCCAAGCCATTCAACCGGCCAAGGAAGAGTTTGCCATTGGGATTTTGTGGATTCAAGGGTCAGATTTGTGGATTTGGCATTGGAATTTTTAGTCCATTTCACAGTTTTTGCATTTGGAGGTAAGTAAAAAAATTTGCCCATTATTTCTCATTTTTCCACC
>SNQJ01S0054674.1:77760-88577 GCA_010110895.2 Picea sitchensis
ACCTTCTTAGCAAAATTTAAAAAAATTAACAAAAATACATCAAAAAACCTTAAAATTACAATAACAAAAAAATAAATTTTATAAAATAAAATCTTAAAAAATAAAATTTAAACAAAAACACGTTGATAAATATCTAAAAAAAATCAAAATTTTAATATTATATGTAACTATTTAAGTTATATATATAAAAGTCGTCCATACGACATGAGCTAGACCCATGGGGGTGCTGGCGTGATGTTAGGCATCGCACCAGCTCCCCCGAGCTTTCCCTAGGTCCCGTGGGCGCCCGACATCGCACCAACCTCCCGTGGGCTTAGCCCAATTCCCTTGGGTGCCCTTTATATATATATATATCAGAAAGTTTTATTTTTTTATTTTTTATTTGTAAATGAAATTTATTTTCTTAATTTTAATTTCGAAAAAAATTTAAAATAAATTTTTAGGTTAGGCAATATTAGTATTTTTGTCAAATATATTTTTTATTTTATTTTAGATGTTTTTTTTAAAATATTTTATTGAATTTTGTTATTTATTTATTTATTTTTTCATTTATTTTCTTGTTTTTAGGTTTGGAGGGATTTTTTTATTCTTCTTTTTAACAAAAAAAGAAGAAGTATTTTTATTTTAATTATTGTTTTCTGGGGTTTTTTTTATTTTATTTCTTTTTAGTTTTTCTTTGTTTTAACCATTTTTTAAGTTTTTTTATTTTTTATTTTTTAATTAGGGTTTTGAATATATATATTTTTAAATGTGTTTTTGTTTTCATTAAAAACTATATGTATTTGTGAATATTTTCTCTTTTCTCTTTATTTATTTTTAATGTAAATTTAAGAAAAAAAAGTTAGCAAATAAATTTTCAAGTGACCATTTAGGATTCAATTTTGGATTTAGATTTAATTTTAACGTTTAGAAAAAACATTTTTCTTTAGGTAGCGCCACGTTTTTATTTAGGTGTTGATTTAAAGATTTTTCTAAGAAACTATTTTATGTTTTAAGGTCATGTTTGAAAAAAGTTGTAAGTTTGACTCAGTTAGAAAAACCGGTGCTACCGGTAGCACCATTTTTTGACTTGGGGGTTGATTTTAAAGTTTTTTTGAGCAACCATCTGATCCTTTATGCCCATGCTTGAAAAAAGTTTTAATTTTGACCCGGTTACAAAAAATGATGCTACCGGTAGCACCACTTTTTGATTTGGGGGTTGATTTTCATGTTTTCTATGCAAAAATATGGGTTTTAAGGGCTGGAGTTCTTGTTTTGAGGTCACAGTTCTCATTAAGTTGGTAACTTTATTTTATACAAACCTCATTATCACCTGCAAAATCACCTATTACTTCTCCCAAAAGTCAAATTCCTCCTTTTCCAAATCAAATGGAAGGAGCTGATCCTTCTCAGAACAGAATGGATGCCATTGTGGCTACTAGGTATGCACCATTAGTGCTTCCTCAACCCATGGATGCTCTACCAGTTGGAGACATAGATGATTTTAGGGGCTAAATTTTGCTCATGGGCTAATTTTCCATGGTTTTACCAAAAACGAGATTTGCTATTTTAAAAATGATTCACCCAAATTCTATAGGATAAAATTATTTTACCTTAAAAATCGCCAAAAATTTATAAAAACCATATAAAATCCTTAGAATTTTGAATATTTTTACAAAAATATAGCCAAAAATTTATAGTTGGCATATGAAGGATTAGTAAGATTCGTCAAGGTTTCTATATTTTAAAATAAATTTCCATCCTTAAAATCATCCTTGGTTGGAGATTACCTTAAGTACATGTCTAAATTTACTGGAGAAGAAGATATTACTGCATAAGAACATTTTGCTGCCTTTTACAGTTATGTAGATAATTTGAAGATTGAAAATACATATTTCTGTATGAGGATCTTTGTGCAAATCCTAGATGGGGAAGGTCAGAAGTGGTTTAGAAGTTTATAACTTGGATAAATAGTTGGAATTGAGGCCCTGGACAATGCCTTTTTAAGGCATTAGGGTGACAAAAAAGAGTTTTTTTTATTACATTATAGAATTTGGGTCTTTTAAGAGGAAAGCGGGTTAATCTGTGTCAAATTTCTCAAAAAGATTTAACAAGATGTACAATAATATTCCTATTGAGATTAATCCCACTGAGACCTCTGCAAAAATAACTTACGCAAGTGTTTTGACCTAGAATTATGTCTATTGTTGAGAGAAAGAAGGTCTGCAACATTGTCTCATATGCAAGATGTTTCCTTGGAGGTTGAATCAAATATACTAGCAACAGATAAGTTGAGGGGCAGATTTGACATGGATCGGAGAAAACATAAAACATAGGCTACTTCTTCAGATGATTTAGGTACTGATCCAAAGGTTGATGAGTTGACCAAGTTTGTCAAGTCATTATCTGCAGAGATGGAAAAGTTAAATATTGAAGGGAGACAAGCCAATAGAAATCCTCAAGATTTTGGAAACATAAATAAGTTTAGAAGGCCGAACAATACACCTCACATTTTGCAGAGAGATCAAAGAAATAGGGATGATCAGAAAGTTCAAGCTCCTCCACAGAACAATTTGGTTGATGATGAAGAAGGAAATAATGAGGATGAATACCAGGAAATTCATGGTTTAGGAGATACATATGCCTCTCCTAATTTAACATAGAGTGCTTATGAAGAGTCCTTGATGTGCAATTAGTTAGATGAGTTATGTAAAGGAGAACAAGTCAATCAAGTTGAAGCTCAAAACAAATATAATCTGAGATAAAAGAAGAAGGATGGAAAACCAAGTGCACCTACTCAGCCTAAAAAGACAGATACTCCTTCAAAAGATGTGGCTGCACCCAAAAAAGAAGCAGAAGAACAAAAAAATCATCCCATAATCAAGGCTCCCGCTCAAGAGGTAAAAGAAATCCAAAAGTCCCATTCTTATTTTAATTTTGAGAATGAAATACAAAAAATCAAGATTCCTCTCCCACTCCTTGAATTGATGAAAAATGCAGACTTTAAAAAATCCATCTCATGGATGTTGCAGCCTAAATCTTATCCCCCTTATTAGATTTAGTTAACTTGTAGGATCAGAAGCCTGTAGTTATATTAGGACCACTGGTAGAAGATAGAGATGATTCTTCTCCTCTATTTTACACTTCTTTGAATGTGCATGACAAGATTTTGCACAATTGTATGGATTCGAGTGCCTCCCATAACCTGATGCCTAAGACTGTCATGTATGAATTGGGCATGGAAATCACTAAATCTTATCATGAATTTAATTCTTTTGACTCAAGGAAAGTAAAATTTCTTGGAGTTATTAAAGGTTTAGTTGTCATACTTTTCCAATTACCTATGAAAAGCATGGTCATGGAAATTTTAGTTATAGATGTACCCCCCAAATTTCAGATGTTTTTGTCTATATCATGGATCAAGAGGTTAGGAGGAACCTTACAAATGGATCTTTCTTATGCTACAATACCAATCTTTGGGGGTGAACACACAAGACTGTATAGAGAAGCTCAACTGGCATATATCATAAGTGATGAGAACAACCCAACAAACCATCCCATATATGTTGTTGATACTGATTTATTGTCTAGTATTCTTCATCTTACTGAGTCCATTCAACCACCCTTAGAGATAAAAAATCAGTCATCAACAAAATGTGAAATAACTAGACATGGTTTTCAGTTGTGGAAAATGTATTTTGATGGTGCACCTTCCAAGGATAGTTTTGGTGTTGAGGTAATATTCATTTCTTCCTCTCATGATGTCACAACTCTCTCCTTCAAGATTGAACTTGAAAAAAATAAACAATATTGAAGAATATGAAGCCTTAGTTTTTGGGCTCAGAGCTATAACAGACATGAAAATTGAAGGATTGACAACATTTAGAGATGCATAATTGATTGTGCATCAAGTCAGAAATATTTATCAAAAAAAACATCCTAGAATGAAGGATTATATAAATGAGGTTTGGGACCTCATTGATAACTTATTCTCAGCCTTTAACATATCTTTTGTTCCCAGAGAGGCTAATACATCGGTTGATTCCTTAGTTGTTTCTGCCAACAATTTCAAGATTCCCCTACCTCCCAAACCTAAGTATAATGTTGAGGTAAAATACGAACATGTTATACCTAATAATGTCAAGCACTAGAAGGTATTTAAAGATGATAAAGAACTAAAGATGTTTTTGGAAACAATGGATGAATTTTCTGCCCTGCATATTGGCCAAGATTCAGATGATGATAAAATTTTTCATGTTGATAAATTTTTGAACAAAATTGCAGATCATAAAATTGTTCAATTGCCTAGCAATCACATTCCTAAGGGATTGGTTCCCTTAGAAAGGATATTTGATAATAATGATGTTGCTATGAAGAAGAGTATTTCTAAAGAAAATGCAGACCTAATAGATTGTAATTTAGGCACTAAAGAAGAACCCAAATATGTTAAATTGTCTAGTAGCCTATGAGAAGATCAGAGGGTTGAATATGTCAAATTGTTGAAATAATTTTCTGATGTGTTTGCATGGAAGTATGAAGACCTGGAGACTTATGATACTAGCATAATTGAGCATATGATACCTTTGAAATAAGACACTAATACTTTCAGACAGAATCTCAAGCAATTTAACCCAATGTTATTGCCTATTATGGAGAAAGAGGTCAAGAAGTTGCTTGATGCTCAAATCGTTATATTTCTGAGGTATTCTAATTGGGTAGCTAATTTGGTCCCTGTTAGAAAGAAGAATGGTGAGATCAGTATTTGTGTTGACTTTAAGAATCTAAATAGGCATTCTAGAAAATACAACTACCATTTACCCAAGATGGAACACATTTTGCAAAGGGTGAAAGGCTCAGTGAGGATTTCAACGATTGATGGGTTTTCGGGCTACAACCAGATTTCTATGTTGCCAGAGAATAGAGAGAAGACAACATTCACCACTCCTCGAGGTACATTCATGTATGCCAAGATGTCATTCGGTCTTATGAATGCAAGGGAAACTTTTAAGCTTCCAACGTGCAATTGACATTGCATTTATTGGAGAGAAAAACAAGTTTATGGTTATGTATCTAGATGTTATTATAGTGTTTTCCAGCCTGATCAAGAGCATTACCAACATCTAAAGAAGGTGTTTTTGAAGTGCATAAATTATGGGTTGTCCCTAAATCCTAAAAAGTCTATTTTTTCCATGAAGGAGGGTAAGCTGCTAGGACACATTGTCTCAACTAAAGGAGTAAAGATCGGTCCCAATAGGGTAGAGGATATAAAAAATCTTTCTCTTCCAAGGTCTAAGAAAGAAATTCAGTCTTTTTCAGGTAAGATAAAATTTTTGAGGATATTTATATCTAACTTTGCTGAGTTAGTGAAATTCATCACTGCCATGTTGAGAAAAGGAAATGAAGTAAGCTGGACACCCAAAGCTAGGAGTTATTTTGAGCAGATAAATAAAGCATTGGCTAATGCTACTGTTCTGATCAGTCCCAATTACTCAAAGGAATATCTGATTTTTTAATTTTCCTCCAACGATACATGAGTTGGTGTCCTTCTTCAGAAGAATTAAGATGATATGGAGCAACCTATTTCCTTCTTCAGTAGGGCCTTGAGATATGTTGAAGTCAGGTAGGATATTATAGAGAAATAATCTTAGGATTTAGTCAAAGTTCTTGAGGCTTCCAGGGTGTATGTTCTTCATTAAAAAATAATTGCTTATGTTCCTTCAAGTTCTATTAAAGAAATTCCGATTCATCTTGATATAGATGGGAAAAGAAGCAAGTGTATTGATAATATTTTAGAGTTTTATCTAGAGGTGAAACCCACCAAGCTGGTAAAAGTTCAAGGATTGGATATGTTGCTAGCTTAATCAAATTGTAAGTCATTGAGAGTGAATTTTATGGGCACTAACTCTGTAAATCAAAAAAATGATATTCATAACATCAACCTGCAAATTAACTCAAAGATGGTAGAATACAACTAGTACAAGGACATCTCTTATTTCTTACAGAATTTGTAGCCTCCTACTGGACTTGAGAAGACCAAGGTAAGAGATATGAAACTTAAAGTAGTTAGGTATTGTATTATTGATAAAATTATATATTAGAAGGATTCTTCGGGGATTCTTTTAAGATGTTTAGATCCAGAGGAGGAAAAACAAATTATGACTGAATTTCATGGGAGTTTATGTGGAGGTCATCACTTATGGAGAACCACAACATACAAGATACTCAGAGCTAGGTATTTTTGGCTTAACCTATTCGCTGATGTGTGTGCAAAGATCAAAACATGTGACAAATCTCAGAAATTCTCAGGTAAACAACAACTCATGTATTTGCCTTTGAAATAAGTTGTGCTATCTGGAACTTTCTAGCAGTGGGGATTATACATTATTGGATAAATTTGTCCATCCTCAAGTGGTCAAAACCGTTGGATTCTAACTACTACTTATTACTTTACCAAATGGATAGAAACCATTCCCACCAGGAATGCAACACACAAAGCAATTATTGGTTTCTTGGAAGATATGTTGTCAAGGATTGGTTGCCCAAATAAAATTGTCACTGATAATGCATCAATTTTCAAAGCTTAGCCCCTGGTGAAGTTTTGTGAAACATTCGGTATTCAACTTATCCATTCCACTCCATATTACCCTTAGGGTAATGGCTTAGTAGAATCCTCCAACAAAATATTAGTAAATATTATCAAAAAGTTATTGGAAGACAATAAGAAGTCATGGGATTCTAAGTTGAAGTTTTCCCTCTAGGAAAACATAGTAACCATCAAGAGGTCAATTGGTACCACACCATTTCAACTGGTTTATGGAACTGAAGTCATTTTCCCTACTCAATTAGCTTTACCTGTGGATAAATTTCTTCAAGATCAAGAAGGGGAACCATATGACATGATCATAAGGATGCATAAAATTGTGGAAGTGCAACAAACCAGAGAGCAAATGTTTGACAAAGCACAAAGTCATCAACAAAAAATCAAAGAAATTTTTGACAAGAAGGTGAAGAAGGAATATTTTCATCTTGAAGACCTAGTACTAAAGTGGGATGCTCAGAGGGAGGATAAAGGAAAACATGGTAAATTCTAACCTCTTTGGGTTGTTCCTTTTAAAATTTCCAAATTTTTGCAAAATAATACTTTTAATCTACAGGATTTGGAGGATGCTAAAACTTTTGGTGGCTCAGTCAATGGGAATTTTCTCAAAAAATACTTTTTCTAAAAGCCATGGGTGGCTTTATTTTACTGTAAATACCGGTGTGTTTAGTTAGTTTTGTTTTCTTTCAAATAATGAATCCTTTCCCAATGGATAAGGCACTGGAACTGCAATATTCTTGGAGCCTCACAAGGAGGTCTCAATCGCCTGTGGAGCCAGATATTAGCACATAGGATGTATAGGGGTCAAATTTTTTAAGCTTCTAGGTTTGAGTCATAGGTTCAATTTATTTAAGGTTTTTGAGTCATTTCTTATGTCAATAAATCATGTTTTGATTGTCTCATGAGTCAAGAAAACTTATCATAGTCCATGTGAGAGTTTTTGTGTCATGATAATGGTTATCATCATTGGAAAAAATGGGAAAGTGTTGGTCATACATTTTGGTTTAAAAGTCATAATTATCAAGTGATGTGTCTCAAAAAGGTATAAAAAGGGTTTTCATGTCGTATCTAACCATTTGGGGGTCAATTCATGTGTCAAGTCAACATGCTGCAGACTCTCCTAAAAGTTCGCAACAAATCAAGAAAAGTACATCATGCACTAATCACATACCATCATGTTTTGGAAACGTGGAAATTGGTATTTTATTGTTTCCAGTCCCATCTATTCATAACTTTTCTTCAATTTGGTTTCAGAAGAAGGTTTATCATTTTGAAAATATCGCGTTACAAACTTGTTTAAATTGTGGCGCTATGAATTTCCTGTAGCAGTTGAAGGTGGATCAAGGGATTCCAGTAACTGTTAGTTTTATTTATGCGACAATGGTTCATATTCATATATATCAAGTACCCTTCTCAAATGTTCAATTTCACTTCCTGAAGGTTGATTATAATCACACCCTTATTGCTGCAAATTTTGTGCGCGCTACAAATCATTCCATATCATTTGCGCTGCAAACTTCTTTTACCTGGTCAGATTCTACAGTCCTTGTATATTAAGCTTTTATGTAGACCCAATTTTCTTGTTTTCATACCCAAAATATCAGTTGCAATTGTTTCTTACAACCATATCCTATCTGCTGCAAATTCTTGTTAGTGCTACAGACTAAATTTAATGTATGCGCTGCAAAATTGAATGCACTACGAACCCTCTATTTTTGCATTTGATAAAAACCTCGCTGAATCTATTTTCGTTCAATTTTGAAATATCATCTCTTTCAAAATCATTTTCCTTTCAGACCTGTCATTTTGCAAACCTCTTTGACTAAAAACCTAGCCTAAATCTATTTGATGCAAATTGAGAAATCATGTTGTGAATTCTTTGTTTTACACAGTTACCTCGAATTTTTGCCTGATTGAAGTCTCATCTAGTTTAGGGTTGTAATTTTCTTCTATAATCTCCTATTTGCAGACTTTTTCATTCATGTAGTGCTACTTTGCATGGATACTTTTATAAGAAAACCCTAAACCGTGCAAAATCAAATCATAAACCCTAAATTTACCAAGTTTACATCATACAATCTGGTAGCAACTGTTATTAGAAGGGGGAGGATTTTTACATCATCTATCATGGAAAATCAACAAGGTAAGAAGGTTCATAAAGGAGGAGAAATTTCCAGGGTAGAGCCCCATGACCTGCAACTTATAAATTCATAACCATTTTTCAGAAAAGCATTTCAAAGAGTGGGCTGCTTGGTTTTTTGTGAGAAAATGCAAAGAGGACATCCTGAGGTTTCCAAGCATTTTTCACTAAATTTCGATGGGATAAAGACTAAATTGGGTGCCTTGGAGTTTGAGGTTTTAGAGCAGTCTATTACTACAACCACGTAGATACTTGTTCATGGAGAAAAATGGCTTAAGGCCACGTCCTTGAATTCTACAGTTTCTAAGGAGTTCCTAAAACCTGAATATCATGGAGATAACCTATCCAAGGGAGTGCCAAGAAATAATATGATGGAGTACTTTGATAAAATGATCATAATTATTTATAGGTGTTTTAATTGTGAAGGAAGGTTCAATATGGTCTATCAATACGATATTAGATTGTTAATGCACTTTACTGGGAAAGAGTCATTGAACCTACCCTTTTATCTGTTCAAAATCATTGGGAAGTTTTCAGATAGAGTCCAAGCTAAATATAAACAGGTGGATACCATTTTTTTTCATTATGGTCTGATCAAAATGCTAGTATTAAAAGAGTTGAAGAAGAAAAACATTGATTGGGATGCTTTCCTAGACGCATCATGCTTTCAACGAGATGTTTCTCATACGCCAAAGTCAAAGAGACATACACCTATTCATGTTGAGAATAATGTGCACTCATATTCAAGTAAAAAGAGGAATATGACCAAACATGATAAGTCTATTCAATCTACTGATCATAATATAGTTGAGGGTCCTTCACAACCTCCCGTGAAGACACTTCTCTTGTGGTAGAGCCTACACCTATGGGGACATCCTCTAGTAAAGAAAAGAGTTTGAAGGGAAATAAGCTTGTATTTTCTTCACCTGTTGTTGTAGAAGTTGTCAAGCCTAGAAGACCTTTCACTAGATCAACAACAAAGAAACATGCCTCTGTAGAAGAAGGTACATCCAGAGCATCATCTCATCCAATAGACAAAACTAAGCCTCTTAAAAATACAATAGAAATCATTGAGATCAAGTCTCCTTTTGATGAGAGGGATCACACTTTTAAAATCCCCAAGAAGCAACTGAAAGATGCAAGGGCTGAGAGTGAACAATTGAAGAAAGATAATCTGCATGTCAAGATTCGTCTTAAGAGAGCTATAGATATGGGTGAAGAAAATATTAAAAAGGAAAAACAATGGGTTAAGATATCCATATCTTTGCGTATGAAAATGAAGAACGTGTATAGGTTGAATAGAGCCTATCAAGCCGAAAACAAGAAGCTGAAGGAGGAAGTGCAGCAGTTGAAAGAACAAAGTGAAAAATAAAACCTAGACATGTTGGCACAAGTGGCCACTAGGAGAAGAAGATCAAGCATCATTTATGCATCAACATAAACATTTTTCCATGATGTGTTTTATTTTACATACTTATAACCCTCAAGAATGATTTCATCTTAGATTGTTATTATCATACTCATATGCCTTTTTTGCAAGTTAATATATGATTTAAAAGGTTTTAGTAGGTTCTAAAAAGGATTGAATTCTTTTTGCACAATTTTGACATTAGATGATAGGTTTTGAGAGAAAAGTGACACCTATAGGGAAATTCATAGCGTAGGTTGCTGAAGGCGTTGCGAACTGCTAAAACCATAACATTTTGCAGCGTAGGCGCTACAAGCCTAACAATTATGTGGATTTTTGTGTTGTTGAAGACTGCTTCTTGTTAGATAAGGTTTGGATAGGTCCTCAAGAATCATTTTGACATCAAGGGACACCTTCCCATAGGATATAGATTCAATTAAGCTACATGCAACAAGTTGGATGCAGTTGCATTCAATGCTGCTAACAACATTCTAGAATATAACATCTTATTAGATTTTTTGTTGATTACTCATTTACAAACCTCTCTAAGACTCCAGGATCCTATGTAGGAGCTAGGTGGCGAGTTTAAGAAGATTTTTGAATGTATTTTGCTATAAAAAGTGTATTGTAACTCCATTAGAGGCCTTGAATGGTTGTTGACTGGGACTCACATATTTATTCTCAATTTTAAA
>SNQJ01S0054674.1:88587-103702 GCA_010110895.2 Picea sitchensis
ATAAATGAAAAAACAAGCATTTAAAGAAAAAAGTGGAAACCTTATGTATCAAAAAATTTAAAATATCAAAAAAACACCTAAAAGGGGAGGGGGGAGATGCTACCGGTAGCACCATTTTTAAAAAGGGGATAAAAAACTTGACACCCAAAAAAATGAGAACTCTATAGAGTTCTCGTTAAGTTGGTAACTATGTTATAACATGAGGTTTTGAAAAATGAGGAGTATGGGGTGAAGAAGATTCAGACTTAACAGAAGCTGGCTTAGACTTGGGTATATCTGATGAGATTTTAAAAGAAAGTGACGTTCATTCTCCTTTGGTTACAAAAAACTTAAATGAAAGAGGAGTTGGAGAACCTAAGAAAGGAAAATCTTCCAAACTTTCAACTCTAAACCACTTAACAATTTCAAGAGATGCAAGAAAATCAATGCTTTCTAGACTTTCCTTTTTCAAGTTAGGAGAAAAAGGTGTATATTCAACATAAAGATTTTCTAATTCTAACTTTACAGGAGTTTCAGCTACAGATAAATGAGAAATCTCAAAAACAAAAATTGGTGTATGAAAAACAGAGTCAGGTGGGTCTCCAGAAATGCCCGAAGATTTGGAAGAGGAGGCTCCTTACAAAGCTTTTCCCTTCTTAATGATTTTTTCTAGATCAAGATCAGGTGTGGCCAGAGGTAATTGTGGTTTATCCCTTGTATTCCTTCTCTTGGGAGCCATAGCTGAACTTTGGAGTCGCCAAGTGGACTATGCAGTCGTTTTGTTTATTGATTTTTGTACACCAACAAAATCAGTGGTGTCATTGTCGTACAACCCAGGGAATATCTTATTGGATTACTGAGAGGGGGGGTGAATCAGTAATAGAGAAATTTAATCCCTTTTAACCATATAATGCAAGTGTTATATCAATGTAGCATTATCATCCAATAATTGCAGAGTAAAGAAACAATGAACAAATGAGCAATCATACACATACACAGTACACCATTGTTTTGACATGGAAACCCAAAGTGGGAGAAAACCACGGAATCTTTTTTATTATATTTCTTTAAGAATTACATTCATTGGAAGCACCAACTTCCTTTGTTTTCTAGCCGCAACTGGAAGGAGGCTCCAACCCCCTAGTTTCTCAAGCTACAACCTGAAGGAAGCTCCAACTCCCCAATTCTTTGGATACAACCAGAAGGAGGCTATAACCCCCTATGTTCTCTGGTTACAACTGGAAGGTGGCTACAACCACATGTCCTTACCCTATCGAACCATCCTGACGTAGAAGTAGAATGATGGAACCATTGTCACACTATCATTGTGAGATATATTGTGGTAAACCTGTACCAATCAACATGTAATTAACATGTAACAACATGTACCAATAACATGTGCCAACATGTACTATACTTCAAGTTCTACCTCAAGCTTTACCATAAACAAATGCATCAAACTTGTACAAATAATTTGTCACAATAACTTGTTCAAACAACCTGTAATTAACCTGTACCATAAACAAATGCATCAACCATGCACCAATCTATACCTCAACCTGTACCATCAATGAGTGAATCCACCATGCATCAAATATGTACTAATTATGCATCAAATACACATAAACTATGACTCATCAATATGTACCAACATCATCAACTATACACCTCATGTATGTGCGAACTCATCAACTACTTGTCTCAACCATATACCCAACATGTACCTCAACCAAAATCCCTCATCAATTTCATCATCCAAATATGAATTGTAACTATGTAATAGACCTGGTGCATATGATCACATACTTGCAAACCTTCCTTAACTTTAACAACAAGAGACTAGCATTTTCATCAAACTTTACTTTAGTCTCGCATGACTAATTTTGGATTAGTCAACAACCCTAATTTGAAATAATCATAACTAGGTACCTGTAATGAATAAAGATCTGAAAATAGTATACAATGTTCTTCATTCTCTTTTATGCAATTCCTCCAGGTTTCACTCCTTGGAACATCTCATAAAAGGATTTATATCAAAAATGACATACCTTGTTGAATTCTGTCTTTTTCTAGAGAGTGAACTTGTAGAGTTTTCCCCCCATGGAATATTTGTTGTATGGATATAAAAATGGTACACAGAATACTACAGATTGTACTCTAACCAATCCATTTGGTCTTACTAAATTTGGATCTGTTATGAAAAATTTATGACGTTTTTAACCGAAAAACTTGTTTTAGACTAGTTTCAAGACTAGCCACAAACCCTATTTTCCATAGAGTGTAACTCCAAAAAAAAAACTACCCACAAGCTTAAATTTTTATCAAAGCTATTTGGATATGTTTCCTCAATGGCCTTCCAATTTCACAGTCTGAATCATTCTAAAAACAAATTTATTGTGAAAATGGTGAGATGACCTATAAATAATATACCTTAGAAAGCATCATCAAAAGAATTTGTCCTCCCTTGAATTTCGGTCTTCTTTACTTCACCTTCCCTCTGAAATTTGGCTTAGATATCCTTTGGTTACCTCAGTCACTTGTAGATATTCAATATGCTCAATTGTGATTAAAATGAGAGAGTCTTGCCTCTTATTTATACTTTTATGTATCTTCCTCAAGGGGTTACCTTTTAACCATCTTAACACACTTACCTTATTTTAGGGTTAACCCACTTCTAACCACTTGTCCACTTAGTAATTTATCCATTAAATTTATTATTTAAATAATTTCTTTTGTATCCACTTTGACTTATTTAAATAATTTCTTTTGTATCCACTTTGACTAATAATTTATTTACCTTCTAAAATCTCTTAAACCACTTTCTTTATTTTAGGGGTAACCCTCTTCTAACCACTTGTCCACTTAGTAATTTATCCATTAAATAATTTATTTTGTATCCATTTGACTTATAGTACACTCATCACTTCACTTTATTATTTAAATAATTTCTTCTTTGCAACCACTTTGAGTACTTTGACCTTTTGGGGCTTCTAGATGACTCATGAGGGTTCTCCAACTTCACATTGCCATAACTCTCTAACCGTGAAGAGTTATGTGACGTTCCACATACCATCGAAAATGGCATGACATGTACTATCCATCCAGAATAGTATTACCTTCAAATATATTAAAACTCATACAATTATGCATCAAACAAACTTGGGTCCATTACCCAAACCTTTGCGCTACCAGACTCTCTTCAAGGGTTGAAATCAATGACAACCAACCCAATTAATCAACAATATCCCCCTTTGGCATTGATGGAAACACTTTGATATCACTCATTCTCCCCTTATGACCATTGCTCCCCCTAGAACCATCCCTATGTGTTCTTTCTCCAAGCATTTACCTTTGCATCTAAAAAAAATCTCTCCCCCTTTGTCATCAATGGCAAAGGTATATTTCTATCTAGGATTGCTCCCCCTGAATGAACTCTTCCTGAAACTGATCTCCCAACCTAAACTGTCCTATTTATGGTGCTTCCTCGTGTAAATATAAGACACATAATATAAGCATTCAAAATACGTCATTTTGGAGTATAAATTACTCCGAGTCTCTAGCGAAGATACTCAGGCTTCTCGTGGAAGCAGTTTTGTAAAGGTGTTTGTCACTTGTTCTTTTGTTCCCACATATTCAACTATGATGTTCTTCTTTGCAACATGTTCCCATAGAAAGCGATACTTGATTGGAATGTGCTTCATCTTGAAGTGCATCACCGGGTTCTTTGAGATACTGATGGTGCTTGTATTATCACAATATATTGGAATGGGCTCATCATACTCAACCTGTATATCTGTCAGGGTTTGTTTCATCCATAGAACCTATGTACAACATCTTGTTGTTGCAATATACTCTGCTTTGGTTGTAGATAAAGATATTGATGACTGTTTCTTTCTTAGTCATAATATTAAACACTCACCCAAGTAGAACGTTGTTCCATTGGTGCTTCATTGGTCATAAATGCAACCTGCCCAATCTGCATCTGTGTAGGAAACAAGTGATAGATACTTTCCTTTTGGATACCATAATCAAAACTCTTTTGTTCCTTTGAGATATCTGAAAATCCTCTTTACTTCTAAGACATGTGATTCCTTTAGTGTTTCTTGAAATCCCGCCACATGTCCAACTTCCTACATTACATCTGGTCTAGATGTTGTCACATATAGTAAGCTATCAATCATTAACCTATATTTCCTCTATTTTGTAGACTTTGAATCATCATATTTTCTCAACTTGCAACTAGTTTGCACAGGAGTGGTAACTGGTTTGCAATCTTCCATTCTGAACCTCTTTAGCATTTCTCTGATATACTTAGTTTGAGACATAAAAATTCCTCGGTTTCTTTGACGTATCTGAAGACCCGGAAAGAAGGATAGTTCTCCAAGTAATGACATTTCAAATTCATTCTACATATCCTTTTCAAATTTCTTGATGTAGAGGTTGTTGTTTGCACTTCCTTTTCTGGCATTACTTTGTTTTGAATGTGAATTGTTTTATGCACTACATGTGTCCAAAAAATATTTGTCAATTTGGAATCCATTAGCATTGTTTGAGCCATTTCCTATGTAATTATCATCTATTGTGATAATGTTCATTTTTCTTTGAAACACTCTCTGAACCAATCGATTCTCTCGTACACTATCATATATATGTCCAAAACTGCTAAGTGTTCTTACGAATCCATCTGTGTACATACTGTCCAAGACTCTATTGTACAATTGTCCATAATACTGACCCATTTATCACTATACTATCATGAGGTCTTCACTACTACAACTGATTAATTTATCAAACTGTACTTCTGCTAACTGACTACTCTGGATATGTCTTCTCAAACTCTACAAGCTGCTCGAAAATTGATTCTTTGGTCTATCACAGTTATCGCATAGACTCCCCCTGTCTAATATACATATTACCTGGGATTATCTAACCCGGATGGCTCTAAAAAATTCCTTCTCTGATGTGTATTCATCATCATCTTCATTGGTAGATTCATCATCTCTCTAAGCTCAGACTTCTTTCTTTATGTATGTGTATTCATCTTTCACTACAATTCCTGAAAGTACAATCTCTTGAACCTATTCCTTGTTTACCTGTCCTTCTTTTCTTTCAGTTATTTTCCAAACCCTTTTGTATCTGACGTCTCTCTCTATAGAATTTTCTTCATCTCATTTTATTTCCAATATTGTGATCTCTGGGACCTGGTCTTTGTTCACTTGTTCTTTGTGTTTTCTTATCCATACATTCTTATATCTCATATCATGGAAGTATTGATCATGCTTCTACAATCACTAGTTATGTGTCCATAGTTATGACATTTGTAACATTCAATGTTACGTGGGGACACATAGGCACTTCTTTCTTGAACATTTCTTTCATAATCCCTGCAATCTGTAACCTCATGTCCAAAATTAGTACAATAAAAACAATGACCATAAAATAAATTTGCATACCTAGGAGTGAATGATCTTGTTTGTGGTGTAGTCCTTCTGAATTTTTGCCTTGAATGATCGTGATCATGATTGAAGCTTCTTTGTGGCTTGAAAATGGATGGTCTTCTTGAAGATGTATCTTCAATAGTTTTCTTAGATTTTGGTTGACCATGATTCCTTCATTTGAGTACTTCTTCATAACTCTTTCTATTTTCTTCATTCTTATTTTCTAACAACCTAGAGTGCTTCTCTTCAATACTCTCTATAACTAATGTGGATGTTTTTGTCTCTTCAACGTTCTTGTTGAGCTTGACGATTTTACTTCTCAATGTGACAACTTCTTCTTCAAGCTTCTCAACCTCTTCTTATTTCTTCATTATCTGAGACTTCATGAATTTTTCTGTTATTTTCGCTTCTTCAAGATGAATGTTTAATGTGATTATTTCTTCTTCAATTCCTTTCTCTTCTTGACCAAACTCTATCTCGAGATGGTTTAGATCGTTAGTTTTTTCCTTAAGATGATCTACCAATATATTATCTCTCATTTTTGCTTCTTCCTTTTGTGTTGCGATGTTGGCTTCCAATTATTGTTTTTGATATTCAATATTTTCTTCGATCTTTCTGGCTTCTTCTAGCTGAGTTCTTAAGTTCTCGATGACCTGGTGGGATTCTTCAAAAATGTGAACACTTTCCTTTTGTTTCATCAATTCTTTATTGAGTGACTTGTTTTATTCTCTTAGTTCATGTAAAGCACTAATCAATTCTTCTTCATAATTGTCTCCATTTTCAATTAGTTTTTCTATCTCCATTTTCAATTAGTTTTTCTGTCTCAGTTCCTTCATGGCATTTTATTTCAAGATGTTCGTGTTTTTAACAATTAAAGCAAAACAACATACCTCTGGTGATTATGTACTCTTCATATTTTGAATCTGTTTGATATGGTGAACATATTTCTTCTTGATCTGTACCTGCATCTTATTTGGCATTTTCTGAATCTGTGATGGGTGAAGAATATATATCATGTAACTTATCCCAAACTTCTTTGATTGATGAACATTTACCAACCTTTTCTCTTACCAGATTAGGTAATCCTTTCCAGATGAAATCCATTGTTATTTTGTTATTATTCTTCAATTCCTTCTTGGCTGCAGTCTTTTCCCCTTTTGAACTATCATATCTTGTAACGACTGATAGCCAAATATAATACCCCTGTGCCTGTAAAATCACTTTCGTCCTTCCACTCCACATCTCATACTTTAAACCATTCCGACCATTCAACAGTGGTAATCCATTCTTAGAATAATCCATGATCTTCTTCTAGTGTTGATGCAGCCCCCCTTCCCTCCTGGGGATTCTGTGGCCTCCCAATCAAGGATCTTCAAAATATCGAATCGAATCGGCTCTTCGAGCCCTTCAATAGACCTTGAAAAATTATCACATAGATCCCTTTGATGTTACCTACGGGTTCAAATTACCTGCAACCCTGCTCTCTGGCACTTATGGAAACGCCAATTTGCGAGTACTATCTCTCGGGCTATACTCCTTCTCCAATATGACCACGGTTGTGACCGTGGGCCAACTCCCTTTGTAACTTCAGCTTCAGTGATTTTACAACCTTCTCCCTTGTTTCCTTCGAAACTCTTTCTGCTAAGATACATGGATATTTGTCGCGTATCCGCCTAGATCCAACAGTTTAATTCTACTTCGGCCTTCACTACTTCGCAAAGGTTTCACTCGCTCCGCAAAATCTCTGAAACTCTACCTCTGGAACTCTCCAATACACGGCCATGTAAACTCGTCGCAGCCAACATCTAGGATCACTTCGCGACTTCGCGATTTCAGTGACCCCGCTTCTTAAACACTCTAGAACACTCTAAACCATGAAGTGTCGAAAGACTCTACATCTATCCTCCGTGAAACTCACCCAGATCTGACGGTCTGGAATGATTATGCTCCCTCCTGGACGGATATTGTTCGTTAACTTGGAGAATCTTCAAGGACTCCTCCCTGTTGAAGAATTATCACCGCTACCTCTTCTAAGCTTGTTCTCCTCTTCGGAACCTCTAACTCCCAAGAAGGTTTCTTCGACACTTAGTCAAAAATTATCCTATGCGCACCTTGCAACGGTTTTTCCTCCACACCTTGTGACAGTTCTTCACACTCTTCTGAAAATACTCTCCAGTTACTCCTCCTGGACTTGTGAGTCGAAAGACTCTATCACGCACTCCTTGCGGACAATATGCATTCTCTACATACAAAGCTCCAAGTTCCCTCCCTTGGACTTGTTCCTCCTCAACGCTCTGAACTTCTCAGAATGACTCCTTCGATACTTAGCCAAGTATCGACCTCATGCACACCTTGCGACCAACTTCCCTCAACTTGACTCCTGATGGGTGACTGTGCACTCCTTGCAATAGTCCTTATGCGCTCAATTGTTCCTCCTGAACAATATGGCTCTGAGCGATTTTCTTCCTATGCACACCTTCAAGATATCCCTCCTGGAATTTTGAGTCCCAACTGACTATGTCGATGCACACTTTGCGGAAAATTATGCACTCCTTGCATACAAGAGTTTCATGTTATCTCTTCTGAGCTTCTGAGTTGAAATAGACTATGTCAACGCACACCTTACAGAAACTATGCACTCCTTGCACAGGCTCTTCGAAGATAAACAATTTAAACTTATCTAATATCTCGCAGATTTATACATTCAACCATGTAAATGCATTCATAACATAAGAATAGGAAATAATAGAGAATTGAAATTAACAGAAAGCCTACCATTCATTCATTCAGATAGACACAGCAACACCAAACATTTGGAACAATTCTCCTTTGTTATATTCATTCAAATGGTATGTACATGGATTCATACAATTTTGTTCAGCAACTCTACAACTCTCAGCTACAATGATCTTCTGCAGCCTTTACTTCATCATCCTTCAATAGCCTCATTTGGGAAACAATACATTTATTTATACAAGAGGGCTCATAGATTTTTTCCCTCCGACTATATTAGTGTTATCCTATCGAAATAAAAGCATTCAAATACTAAAGATTTATTACAATAAATGTGTTGATACAGACAGATAAGATCAATCGCATCGAATTTGTACTGCAAGGAGCCTCATTAAAGAAAATGAATTCCCCAACAATCGTATGTGATCATCCAACTCTAAAACATTTAATAAGTTCTTAAATTACAGTCTTTTCAAGATTTTTCATGACATGGCCTTCTTAAATTCAAAATCATCACTTCAAAATGTGCGTTAGTGCACTGAGTTGTATTCCACTCGTGTTTTGTTGGAGATGCTCCTGCATCATACTCCTCTAGATAAAAATTCATGGACTCCTGTCCATGAGCTCCTGCACTAACTTTCCATGCTTCTGAATATCTGCTTCATTTACCCAACTGACATCTTCTATTGGGTGTCCTTTCCACTTTACCAGATACTCAAAATAAGTTTTTCTCCGTGTCTTCTTACCAATCCTCTGATCTATGATCTTCTCCATCTGTGGATTTTCTTCTACATGCATATGTTTCTCCCACTGGATCTCTTTCTGATCTTTTGATCCTCTGGTGTCATATTCCCTATAATGATATAGGTCTTAACTGTTGAATATGGGTGGTATACCCACATCTTCTGGTGGCTCTATCTCATAATCATTTTCATCAAATTTCCTTAGGATCTTGCATGGTCCTATCTTCTTTATATTCAATTTGTTATATGTTCCCCTTGGGAACGTTTCCTTCCTAAGATGTGATAGAACTTGATCTCCCACTTCAAATTGAATTTTTCTCCTATGTTTATCAGCTCTTTGTTTGTATTCATTGTTGCTCCTCTGCAACTGCTCTTTGATCTGATTATGAAGCTTATGCATTTCTATGACGAAGACTTCTTCTCCAGCACTTTTGAATTCATTATGTTCCAGATCTCTCAACTCTGATACGCCTCTTGGATTCATCCCATATACTATCATAAATGGGCTCTTTTTGGTACTTTTGTTTGGTGAGTCATTGTATGCAAACTCTGCTTGTGATACAATTTGATCCCATTGGCTATGGTGTTCAGTGACCAAACTCCTCAACAAATTTCCTAAACTATGATTCACTACCTCAGTTTCTCCATCTGTTTGAGGGTGATATGTTGAACTAAAAGACAATTATGTCCCCATCTTCTTCCACAATGTTCTCCATAAATGACCGACAAATTTAGTGTCTTTGTCTGAGACAATACTCTTTGGCAACCCATAAAGTCTCACAACTTCTTTGAAAAAAAAAATTGCAATGTGCATTGCATCATTAGTCTTCTAGCATGGGATAAAGTGTGTCATCTTTGAGAATATATCAACTACCAAAAATATGGAATCACTTCATCTTTGTGTCCTTGGAAATCCCAACACAAAATCCATGCTTATTGCATCCCAAGGCCTATCTGGAATAGGCAATGGTTGATACAATCCAGTGTTTTGTCCCTTTCCCTTTGCATACTAGAAAATATTACATTTGTTCACAAACTTATTTACTTTTTCCCTCGTGCCTAGCCAATAGTATGAACTGTTCAACTATGCAAATGCCTTGTCATGGCCAAATTGTCCTGCTAGACCTCCATTATTTCATTGCTTTCACCTTCTCTGGATCCATCTTCAATTCTTTTGAAGAGATCACAAAACCCAAGTAAATGAATTGTGTCCTCATAAAAGAGGATTTATTTAAATTTATCAGCAGCTTCTCCTGCTGCAATCTCCTCATCACTAATGATAGGTGTCTCAAGAGATCTTCTTCAGTTTTACTGAAGACTAGTATATCATACAGATATACAATCACAAACTTACCAATGAAATCTTTTAATACCTCATTCATCAACCTCATAAAATTACTCGGGGCATTTGTTAAGACAAATGGCATAACAAGCCATTCATACAACCCTTCATTTTTTTTGAAGGTTGTTTTCCACTCATCACCTTGTCTCATTCTTATCAGGTGATATCCACTCTTCAGATCTACCTTTGAAAAATAATTCTCTCCACTCAAACAAACCATTAATTCATCCATCCTTGGTAAAGGGAATTTGTACCTGATGGTGATCTTTTTTATGGCTCTTGAGTCCATACACATTCTCTATCATCCATCCTTATTTGGAATTAACACAGTTGGTATTGTGCATGGACTCAAGATTTATCTGATTAACCCTTTGTCCATCAAATCTTGGACTTGTCTCTTTACCTCCTCATTCTCCTGAGGTGTCAATATGTACGCTTCTTTGTTCAGCAGAATTGCTTCTTGTATTATATCAATGTGATGGTTAATACTCTTGATGGGTGTAAATGAGCGTAATAACTCATCCACTACTATGTCAACAAATTTCTCCAACAGCTCCTGAAATTCTTCAGGCAAATCATCCATAAAAGTACCTGTAAGGATAACCCTTGGTTTCCTCACCACGACAAACTGCATCTCATGTTCCTTTTTGACTTCACTTAGGACTTCCTTCCCACTCATGAGAAGTATACTTGTGTTGGCTTCTTCCTTTACTTTCTTTTCCTCAATTGACAACAACATATGTGTTCTACCATTCTTCTCCAAAGTATAAGTATTTTTTCTCCCATCATGAATGACATTCCGGTCGTACTTCCATGGTATTCCCAAAAAAACATGACACACATAAATGGGAATCACATCACAAAAAATCTCATCTCTATATCCTCCTATCTTAAATTCAACTAGGAATTATTTAGCTACCGTTACCTAGTGACCTTTCTGCAACCATGAGACCTTATACAGAGTTGGATGTCCAGTTGTCTCCAGCTCCAACTTCTACACCATCTATGTGGATACTAATTTATAGTGCTCCCATTGTCAAATATCACCTTGCAAACCCTATCTTTAGTCTTGCAAGAAGTCCTGAACAAATTTTTCCTCTGCACTAGTTTTTCAACCTCTGGCTCTAGCTTAAAGAGAACCTTCATCATCATCAAAGATCTCCCATCTTCTACACCTTCTTCTTCAACAATCTGCTTATGCTCTTCCGAAATGTGAACTTCACCTCCTCCTTCTTTCTTTCTCTCGGGACATTCCCAAGACATGTTTCATGTCTTTCCACAGGAATAACACTTCACTTCTCCTCCTCTGCCTCTTCCTCTTCCTCTAGGAAAATATTTTCTACCACCATATTGTCTTCATCAGGAAATTCCTCCTCTTTCTGAGTGACTATGTGGTCTTCATCAGGAACTTCCTACTCTTTCTGAGTGACTATGTGGTTTTCATCAAGAAATTCCTCCTCTTTCTGAGTAACTATGTGGTTTTCCAGTCTCATCCTTGGGATCTTGTGCCTTATCATGGAAAATTCCCTTGCCTCTATTCAAAATTCTTCCTATGCTTCTCTGGCTCTGTTTTCTAGCCAACTTCTCTTGAAGCCTTCAGTGCAATCTGATAAGCATCCTCCATTGTCCTCACTGTCATCATGTTGATTTCATCTTGGATTTCATATCTCGGGCCATTTATATATCTAGTGACTTTTTCATCATCTTTCTCACTCTTTCTAGCCCTGATGTTCAGTTTATAGAACTCCTATGTTTACTCTTTCACAGACATTCCTTTATGTCTCAGGTTCTGCAACTTCTTGAACATATTTATTTGGTAATCCTTGGGTATGAATTTATCTTTTAACTTAGCTACAATTCTATCCCAATTCTTGATATTTTTTTTTCATTTGCATCGTCTGTTAGTCTGCAGTTCATCCCACCATAGTGTTGCATGTCCTTTTAATCTAGTGACAGCATGTTTCACCTTAAACATAGAGGGGCTTCCACAGTTAATCCTGAAAATGATATCTAAAGTGTTTCACCTTTTTATCCTCATCGACATCTTCATAGTCGAAGCACTTGTCCATTGACCTTATCCAATCCAACAATTCTTCAGCATCTAAATTTCCTTCATACATTGGGATGTCTATATTTGCTCTAGCTCCTAACTTGACAACCGCTTTCAGCAAGCGTTCTTCTACAGCATCCTCTACTACACCTTCCTCAACTTCTACCTCTTCATTCTCTACATCACTGACGTCTCCAACATCAAGTGATCTCTTTTGTGTTGTCTCCATAGCATCTAACCTTGCTCAAAAAACTCACATCTCCCTTTCCATAGCTCGATTTGCTACAGGTGGCTCTGCACGTCTTCTAGGCAGAATTTTTCTGAACTTTATCCTTTACACAGCTACCACTAGGTGTATCTGGTACTGCTTGATGTTATCAAACTATCTCCTTTGTTCCTTCCTATAGAAAATTAATTTTGTGTGCTCTGGTACCACTTGATGCAACCTCTCTTCCCTCCTCGGGATTCTGTGACCTCTCGGTCAAAGATATTCAAAATATCAAACTAAATTGTCTCTCTTGGCCTTCAATAGACCATGAAAAATTGACACACAGGTCCTTTTGATGTTACCTGGAGGTTCAAATTACCCACATCTCTGCTCTCTAGTGCTTATGGCAATACCTATTTGTGATTACTAGCTCCCTATCTATACTCCTTCTCCAATATGACCACAGCTATGACCACGGGCCAACTCCCTTCGTAAATTCAGCTTCGACGATTTTATGACCTCCGCCCTTGTTTCATTCCGAAACGATTTATGTCGAAATATGTGGATCTTTGCCACATATCTGCCTGGATCCAATAGTCCAATTCTACTTCGGCCTTCACAACTTCGCGAAGGTTTCACTCGCTTCGCAAAATCTTTGAACCTCTACCTCTCGAACTCTCCAATCCACTGCCATGTAAACTCCTCGCAGCCAACAGCTAGGATCACTTCGCGACTTCGGCGACCCCACTTCTTAAACACTCCATAACACTCTGAACCATGAAGTGTCGAAAGAATATACAACTATCCTCCATGCAACTCACACAGATCTGACGGTCTGGAACTATTACGCTCCCTCATGGACGGATCTTGTTCGTTAAATTGGAGAATAGTCAAGGACTCCTCCCTATTGAAGAATTCTCATCGCTACCTCTTATGAGCTTGTTCTCCTCTTCGGAACCTCTAACTCCTCAAAAGGTTTCTTTGAATCTTAGTTGAAACTTACCATGTGCACACCTTGCAATGGGATTTCCTCCACAACTTATCTTCTTATGGATGGTTGCGCACACTTTCCGACAGTTCTTCACACTCTTCTACAAATACTCTCTAGTTACTCATCCTGGACTTGTGAGTCGAAAGACTCTGTCACGTACTCCTTGTGGACAATATGCACTCTCTGCATACAAAGCTCCAAGTTACCTCCCTTGGACTTGTTCCTCCTCAATGCTTTGAACTTATCAGAATGACTCCTTCGATACTTAGACAAGTATCGACCCCGTTCACACCTTGCGACCAAATTCCCTCAACTTGACTCCTGATAGGTGACTATGCACTCCTTGCAATAGTCCTTCTGCACTCAATTGTTCCTCCTGAACAATATGGCTATGAGTTTGTTTCTTCCTATGCACACCTTCAAGCTATCCCTCTTGGATTTCTGAGTCTCAACAGACTCTGTCGATGCACACCTTGTGGAAAATTATGCACTCCTTGCATACAATAATCTCACCTTATCTCTTCTAAGCTTCTGAATCGAAACAAACTTTGTCAATGCACACCTTGCAGACACTATTCACTCCTTGCACAGGATCGTCGAAGAAAAACAATTGAAACTTATCTAATATCTTACAGATTTGTACATTCAACCATGTAAATACATTGATAACATAAGAACAAGAAATAAAAGAGAATTTAAATTAACAGAAATCCTACCATTCATTCATTTAGATAGACAGAACAACACCAAACATTTGGAACAATGCTCCTATGTTATATTCATTCAAATGGTATGTACATGGATTCATACAATTCTCTTCAGCAACTCTACAACTCTCAGCTACAATGATCTTTACCAGCCTCTACTTCATCAACCTTCAGCAACCTCATTTGGGAAACAATACATTTATTTATGCAAGAGGGCTCATAGAGCTTTTCCTTCTGACTATCTTAGTTCCATCCTATCAAAATAAAAGCATTCAACTACTAAGGATTTATTACAATAAATGTTTTGATACAAACAGATAAGATCAAGCACATTGAATATGTATTGCAAGCAACCTCATTAAAGAAAATACATTCCCCAACGATCTTATGCGATCGTCCAGCTCTAAAACATTTAAGAAGTTCTTAAATTATAGTCTTTTCAAGATTTTTCATGATATGGCCTTCTTAAATTCAAAATCATCACTTCAAAATGTGCGCTCTTCCGTTGAGTTGTCTTCCACTCGTGCTTTGATGGTGATGCTCTTGCATCAAGTGGTTAAATTGTTTCTTTTTTGAAGGAACATGCTATGATACCAATTGTTGGATTACTGAGAGGGGGGTGATTCAGTAATAGAGAAATTTAATCCTTTTTAACCATATAATGCAAGTGTTATATCAATGTAGAATTATCATCCAATAATTGCAGAGTAAATAAACAATGAACAAATGAGAAATCATACACATACACAATACACTAGTGTTTTTACGTGGAAAACCAAAGTGGTAGAAAACCACAAAATGTTTTTTCTTATATGTCTTTAAGAATTACATTCATTGGAAGCACCAACTTCCTTTGTTTTCCAGTTGTAAGTGGAAGGAGGATCCAACCCCCTAGTTTCTCAGGCTACAACATGAGGGAAGCTC
>SNQJ01S0054674.1:103712-114007 GCA_010110895.2 Picea sitchensis
GTGAAAAAGGGTTTTAGGTTGGGGTAGGAGGTTAAAAGTAGCTTATGAAGGGTCATGATCTGCATACAAGTTTAAGCCCTAGCTTGTTAGTCCGTAGGGTAGAATAGCCCACAACATATATAATGTTGTAAACATATACCAATCAACCTGTGATCAACGTGTAACAACCTGTACCAATAACCTGCGTCAACATGTACCATACATCAACCTGTACCTCAACCTATACCATAAACAAATGCATCATCCATGCATCAAACCTCTACAAATAACATGTCACAATAACCTGTCAAAACAACCTGTAATCAACTTGTACCATAAACAAGTGCATCAACCATGCACCATCATGTACCTCAACATGTGTCATCAACAAGTGCATCCACCATGCACCAAATATGTACCAATCATGCATCAAATACACATAAACTATGACTCATCAAGATGTACTAACATCATCAACTATACACCTCATGTATGTGCCAACTCATCAACTACTTGTCTCAACCATGTACCCAACATGTACCTCATCCAAAAGCCTTCATAAATTTCATCATCCAAATATGATTTGTAACTCTGTAATAGACCTTTTGTATATGATCACATACCTGCAAACCTTCCTTAACTTTAACAACAAGAGACTAGCATTTTCATCACACTTTACTTTAGTCTCACATGACTAATTTTGGATTAGTCAACAACCCTAACTTGAAATAATCATAATTATGTACCTGTAATGAATAAATATCTGAAAATAGTACACAATGTTCTTCATTTTATTTATGCAATTTCTCCAGGTTTCACTACTTGAAACCTCTCAGAAAAGGAGTTATATCAAAAATGGCGTACCTTGTTGAATTATGGCCTATTCTAGAGAGCAAACTTGTAGAGAGTTACTTGCACAAAATATTTGTTGCATGTATCTAAAAATGGTACACATAATAGTACCAACTGTAATCTAACCAATACATTTGGGATTACTGAATTTGGATCTGTTATGAAGAAGTGATGACGTTTTTACCTAAAACACCTGTTTTAGACTAGTTTCAGGACTAGCCACAAACCCTATTTTCCATAGAGTGTAACTCCAAAAATACAACGAACCACACGCTGAAATTTGTATCACAGATACTTGGATATGTTTCCTCAACAACCTCCCAATTTGATGGTCTAAATCATTCTAAAAAACACGTTATTGCAAAAATGATGAGATGACCTATCAATAACATACCTTAGAAAGCATCATCAAAGAATTTATCCCCCGTTGAATTTTGGCTTTCTTTACTTCGCCTTCCCTCTAAAATCCGACTTAGATATCCTTTGATTACCTCAGTCACTTGCAGATATTCAATATGCTCAAGTGTGATTAAAATGAGAGAGTCTTGCCTCTTATTTATACTTTCATGTAGCTTCCTCAATGGGTTACCTTTTAACCATATTAACCCACTTTCCTTATTTTAGGGTTAACCCACTTCTAAACACGTGTCCACTTAGTAATTTCTCCATTAAATTTATTATTTAAATAATTTCTATTGTATCCACTTTGAGTTATAGTACACACATCACTTCACTTTATTATTTACCTTCTAAAATCTCTTAAACCACTTTCCTTATTTTAGGGCTAACCCACTTCTAACCACTTGTCCACTTAGTAATTTCTCCATTAACTTTATTATTTAAATAAAAAAAATTGTATCCTCTTTGACTTATAGTACACTCATCACTTCACTTTATTATTTAAATAATTTCTTCTTTGCAACCACTTTGACTACTTTGACCTTTTGGGCCTTCTAGATCACTCGTGAGGGTTCTCCAACTTCACATGGCCATAACTCTGTAACCATGAGGAGTTATGTGGCATTCCACATACCACTGGAAATGACATGACATGTACTATCCATCCAGAATAGTCTTACCTTCAAATATATTAAAACTGATACCATTATACATCAAAAAAACTTGGATCCATTACCCAAACCCTTGTGCAACCAAAATCCGCAACCGAACTTTCTTCAAGGGTTGACATCATTGACAACCAACCCAATTAATCAACATATCTTTCCCTAGCAACGACACCAAAAATTTTACTACTAGAAGTCTCACCTAGACTGCTACAGGTGAGCCTAATACCCATCTGTTATGAGGGAAAAACTCACTATGGCCAAGGGTAAACCACAACAAACAGGTATGACTGCAAAAATCAACTCAATTCCAACATCTGCTATATGAACTAATGTGCAAGCTAAGAAAGAGGTCTACATCGATCCAATGTTTGATGGTATTCTACCATTGAGCACTTCGACCCAAAGATTTATACCTGCAATAAGTTCTTAACAAACGAGCAGAGCAAGTATATAGTGATGATATAAAGGGGTTTGCACATTAGATAGCATAATCCATCAATAAACATTACAAACATGCCCATGGATAATAATCATACATTTGCAATATACCAATAGGATGGGAAATGAGTATTTCTATTAATAATTGATCATTAGAAGTGACAACATTACAGACTTCTATGTCGGCACGGTTCGAAACCAAGAAACCAAGTTCCTTCCAACTGGGCCTCCACCACTTCAATCCTCCACCAAAGGAAATCTCATAAGAGAGAATCAATGAGGTTCTCTCAACAATAGGGAAAGAGCTTGGGGATTGAACATTATGTTCAGACTTGAGGGGTAAAGGGATGCAAACTCAATATGAAGTAATTTCTCCAGAGTAACTTTGCTCTCAAAGTTGAATGCTTTATCCTCTTTTTCAGAGCTCGAAAATGTGCTTTTATAGCCTTCAGAATGCAACTGAAGGGCCGAGTCAGAACGTTTCAAGTATGTGGAAGGCCAAGGATCAGAGATATTCTATCGTGACATGGAAACCTGACCTCATTTTTTTATTTTCTGGCAAAAATACCAATGTATGTGGGTTCTAGTGGAGCAGCCAGCATATACGCATCTTGCATAGCTGATAGGGAGTGTATATGTGGAAAAATGTATATTTTTGGCTCTGGATTCATCAAAAAGGGATGACAAGTCTGCATAGAGAAATGGAAAAAAGCCTTATGTGAAAGATAGAAATGGTGAGGCAAATCTCTCTATAACAGATGCCCCCTAATGTGTGAGATCAGAGGAGTATCTACGATGACCGAAATACATTATAAATAACCCAGAAGTGGAGTGGTAGAGAACCAACTGGATGAACTCAATTTCTTATTACATTATGTATTGACTTTGCATACATGGTTGCCAAGAATACAATGCAGATCCATGTGGAAAATGTACCAAACAAGTGTTCATGGCCATGAATAGGCATATACGAATGCGGTTGCATGCCAAAAGTTGTCATAGTCACGAACAAGGCCTAGTGAAACCAATATCAAAATCATTCTGAAGATATATGTATACCATGGAGTACAAATTGATCTCCCATGATCACAGAAGTCAAATAGGTGTTGGTCCAATGAAAGGGAAGCAATAGCTCAGGAAAGTTGTGGCCACATAGTGATGTCTTCAAGTCTTCTACACAATCTACCAAGGTGCAAGTCTACATCATATGAAAAAAGGAGTTGAGGTCGAACATGATGAGACATTGTATAATTACCGGTCATTGAGGTATATCATTAACAAATGCTAGACAGCCTACCAATAATGAAAGTAGGCATCAAGGCACCGAGTACATTTCTACAAGTGCGAATAAAGGAGTTGGTGTCGAACACTTGATAAATCCATTGATCATGAGACATTGATGTATTCCCATTTGTCAATGGCGAGAGAGCCTGCCACTAATGACTGTAAGCCTCAAGGCACTCACAAAACTCTAGGTCCCATATCCAGAATAAATAAGTTGAAGTCGATGGAAAGAGACCTGCTGAAATGAGAGCATTAAGGCATCTCTCATCAGTCATCACGAGGGACAAAGAAGAAGCTTCATGATTTGGTGGAGATCGGACGAAGAACATGTTCACGAACCAATGACCCTGTGCGTCTTTCGCGTGTACCAAGTGCAAGCGGTATACGAAAAAGACCCTCTGAATAGCAGCCAATGATGAAAACTGCTGACAAAGGCAAGGAAACCAACAATAAGGCTAATGGCAACCAAGACACTACACGGATCCCAAAGTGTGAATAGATGCCTTGTCGTCGAACACAAAGGAAACCACCCAGTCAACAACCAATGATGAAGTGTTGATTGTTGGGTTCAAGGTGACCTACCAATTATGAAAGTAGGGCCAGGGTGCATGATAAGACCATAGTATCATGTGATTCTGAGACAAACTAAGGGTATGGATGACATGCAAAGTCAAGAGTTTTTAGGAGTGGCCGACGCAGGTTGATAGACTTCCTTTGAACAAGAGCATGAGACATGGTGGACTTCGACAACACAGACTCAATGATGTGACTATTAGATGTAGGACGCATCAATCATGTTCTCTATAGGGACTGGAAGAGTAACCAGTCAGTAGAGAAAACTTTGTAACTAGATTAGCTTCCTAAGGCCATGCTAAACCCAAAATTATGATGACGCAAGGACTCGATAACTTTGTGCTTTATTCAAAGGTGACACGACTGCTACCAATTACAATATAGTACTCCCTTCTCGCCCGTCTTTTTTTGTTTTTTCATAACAAATGAATGTTATGATACAGAGGAGGGAACGAGTGTCGCAAGTAAGCAAAACTAGTTCCAGCAGTGGAACGTACCTATGCTCAATGCAGGGGCATGCATGTGGGAGATCAGCACTTGGGGTGATGTTCCCTCCAGGGTATAGGGTGTCAAATTGTGCAGGATATAAACAAGGCTCTGCTTGGTTGAGGATGCAAAAACTGCTTAGGCAACGGTTTATAACACAAAGCGAGAACTAGCTAAAGGCTCAATACTGCAAATGAGAGAAAAATGTCCTTTTTTATGTCTTTTAGTCTACTTGGTGTGAAAAAGGGGTAAACTTGTGCCAAATAGACGTCTTTCCAAATCCAATTTACAAGTGTGAAAATGACAAGTTCACTCGGCCATATTTTCTATTTTTTATAACGAGTCGGAAAAGATCTTAACTAAGACTCATGACCTTTCAAATCCAATTTTAACGAGTGTGAAAGGGACAAGTCAATCATCAATCTTTTTGGTTTTTTAGTCAAGTCAGAAAAGAGCTTAATGAAGACTCGTTTTTGGGAGTCCACGGGTAATAAGGTCGCATGTGTATGAATGAGAAATCAGGTTCATCATAAAGTCATGTATCAAATTATAATGGACTCTCGGTCCAAAGGGAAAAACTCGGCATGGGCACCAAATGAAAAAAAGGATCTAACTAGGGTACCCATGTTTGGTAAGTCTCTACCATTTATTAACGATGCTACTTATATCAGATAGAGGGTCATGCGTCGCAATAAATGGGTTTGTATCTAAGGCGTAAAAAGAGGTAGTCAGAGGATAATGTAAAATGCACAATGGAATAAATACCTATCCTATATGTTAGGTTATGAAAATCCCTGCCTGAGAAGACGAACAGCCAACCATGACGTTCAAATCCGCAAGAAAACTGAGTCAAAAATACAAAACCAGAGTAAAACCATTCTTGAATTAGCCCATTAGGTTAAAAAATAGCATGAAACTATATAAAGTGGGTAAAAATAATTTATAAATAGTAATAAAATCAAAAAGCACTGTATCATTTTGTTTTTTACCTAAATAGTGTAATTTGGACCAAAAATACCTCTAGGATTAAAACGACGATTGCGGGAGCATCAAGCAACGAAATCATGAACCGTCTGGATCAGGTAACTCTTCATCTCATCCTCTTCAAATTCAGTGGATTACATTTTTGAATTAGGTTTCCATTTTTTAGTTTTTGAGGGCGTAAATTAGGATTTTCGGTATACGCAGGTTTTCTTCTGTAGATTGCGTGTACGACTAGGTATACACCCTTTTGTTAACCATAGGGAGCGTGTATTGATCCCTACACACAGCTATCGGCAAGTAAGCCACGTGTATGTACGCAATTGGCAGAAAAAGGGGTTCTTAACTCAAAAATTGATTTGTTTTTTGTAGGATGGTCTTGGAATGGAGAGAGAGAGAGAGCATGAGAAGGTAGATCTAGCTGTGGATCGGGATCCGGTGGGTCAAGCGGCTTTAAAAATATGTGGTTTGTACAAGTTTTGAGCTCTCAAAGGGATGAGGGCCCAAGTGAGGTTTTTGGAAATGTTGATGGGTTATTGGGATCCTAATAGCGAAATCTTTATCCTTGATGGACAACCATTAAGGATCGAAGTAGAGGACATATAATTCTCGACTGGTCTATCACACCGAGGAGAGGTTGTGGACCTCAAGTCATGCAGATCAGGGAGTGGGATGAAGTTCGAGGAGTATATCAAATCCCACTGTGTAGCAGGGACTCCCATGGTGGGAAGTCAAGTCCCAATCTGGGCAATCAATAACCTCAGTTTGAAGATCATTGTGCGCGTGATTACCAGGATCATAGGTTCAGCCTCGTTGCATCAAGCATCGATCCCGCTTATGTTTTATGCAGTGGAGTGTGCGAGACCCACTGTCTATGATTGGTGTACCTCATTGTTGACCAATATGAAAGGTCAGTTGACAGAGTGCAAACAAGGGGGTAAGCGAAACTTCAAGTTTTCCTCTATTCTTTGCAGCTTCTTTTTCAAGCAGGTTCCAGGTCTGGTACCTAGAGTGGAGATCCTTCCTAGGGGACCACGTGATCCAGCTATGGCATGGTGGATCGAAGTCATGAAACGGTAGGGGGGAGGTAGGGTGTCAACACCCTACAACGATGATTTTTTCTTCTGGTTACGGAGACAAATCATTGCTCTGGACAACTATCCCTATGCGGGGATCGATTTCAAAGGAGACCCAAATATGCCGCTTCCACCAAGGGCCACCTATGGCACCATAGGTAAAATGTTTTTACATATTTCATTTTTTTTGTATTTTTTTATTTAAGGCACAAAAATATTTTTTAATGGTGTTTGAATATTAACTAGATATATGTGTAATCGCAGACGTGGGTCCACGATGGCCAAAGGGATTCCTTCGACATAAACAGAGGAACCGGGGAGATGAGGCAGTGGGAGGAGAAGCAGAGAGGGTCCTACAGAACGTGCAGGGTAACGTGTCTCGTTTGACACAGAGGATTCCTATGGTTCAGGTAGAGGATCTACCTGAAGCCATGCAGTGACGGGTGGTTGTTGTACCTAGAGCATGGGTACGACTCTTTCGGTGTCCCACAAACACCGTGGTTTTATATCATGATGCAAATCCGACGCCACAGGTGTAGATGTCTTGGGATATGTATATCAGTTGTATATGTATTTTGAGGGTTTTAGCCCCAATTTTTGTAATTAGCGTAGGCATCGGATACATGATTATAACTCCTAGAAATGTGATAATATGTAATAAAATCAAATTTTCATTCTAAAAGACGTACCCATAGGAATCAACGGACTAAAGTAGGATCACGCACGTCGTGACGGTCGTTCAACTGACATACTACTAACTGAGAATCCAGACAAACTTCTAAAGAGTGAATACTATGCGAGATAGCATCGCGCAAATGTTCTATGACGGCACTATATTCAGCCACGTTATTCGTGGATGGCCCTAGGCATGTGCCACCTGAAGATACCAGTAGACCTTCGGGTGAGTAAACCACCCAAGCGGTGGAAGCCAAGTTTTGTGTATGATGACTGGCTCCTTCTACGAATCCTAGGTAGACCGAAGACTCCATTGACATCTGCCAACAAAGGGAAAATGCAATAAGCAAGCTAAAGATAAAAGAAAAGGAAAAATGTATATACATAAAATTTACATTAGTATACAAAGAGTTATGCCCAAGCCTAGGGCTCAAGCATAGTACATTTTCAAGTAGAGCCCATTTTTGGGCTGAGCCAACTTATTCCCTTCATAATCTTCCAATTCGTAGGCTCCTTTTTCTAACACACGTTGCACGATGTAAGGACCATGCCACATGGGTTTAAACTTTCTTGCCCCTAGAGGTTCTTTGGCTTGATCATACAAGAGAACCAAGTCACCCTCAGCATATAACCGGGGACAGAAAGACTTGTCATATTGAACCTTAACATGTTTCTTGTTTGCCTCAATAGTCGTAAAGGCATCCCAACGATGCTCGTCAAGACTCTCTAGGTGCACAAGGCATCGCTCTAAATCCGAAGTGTCATGTAGGAGCTCGACTACCAATTTGAGAGAAGGGATTTCGCATTCAATGGGAAGGATCGACTCCACATCGTGCACTAACTGAAAAGGGGAAAAACCAGTGGCAGTCTTAACCGAGGTTCGGTATGCCCAAAGCGCGAGATATAGCATGATGTTCCAATTGGAGTTACTCCGACTGACAGTTTTTTTCAAAATGGTCTTGAGAGACTTGTTGACGGCCTCTACTTGTTCATTTTCCTGGCGTAATAAGGGGATTAATGACCGTGTCTAAACCCCAGCTTGGATGTTAGTTCTACCATCATTTCATTCTGAAAGTGACTGCCATGATCAGTGACAATATCACTCGGGATACCAAACTGGGCGATAATTTGGTTGAACACGAAGAAGGATGCAGTCTTCCCATCGGATTTTACACTAGGCATGGCCTCAGCCCACTTAGTGAATTAGTCGACAGCCATGATAATATGTTGGTGAAGGGACCGACGTGAACGACTGGGTGAAGAGGGGTTGGATGCAAGCACATTTTCCAAGTGAACACCTGGCAGGGGTGACACTTCTTAACCACTTCGATACAATCTTTAAAGATAGTGGGAAAGAAATAACCAGCACACAGGATTTTTTGGGTTGTCGCAAGCCTGGATAGGTGACCACCACAAGCCCCTTTGCGACAATCGTTTAAGACTGACTCGGCTTCCTCGTGAGTTAAGCAGCGATGCAAGATATTATCTATTCCTCAACGATATAAAGTGTCGCTAACGATGGTATACTTTTTGGCTTGATATCTAACTCATCGTCGATCATCTCGCGAGAGATGCTAAGCGAACTTCACGATTTGAAGAAATAAAACAATGTCTCTATACCAGGGGTCGGATGACGAGACAAGGAAAATGTGTTCATCTGCAAACGAATTGACATGGATAACATCCTCGTCTAATCGTGGAAAATCGGATATTAACTCCACAAAAACTAGTGATTTCTTGGACTTGGCCAAAGCAAAGTCGAGATCAAATTCTCGTAGGATGACAATCCATTTATTATATTTCCCACTTATGATACGTCTGGTGAGGACGTATTGAAACGGATTGACATCAGCAACCATAGTGGTTTTGCAAAGCAATATATAGTGATGTAAACATTAGACTACATGAATGACAGCCAAAGCTAGCTTTTCAACATGAGAGTAATTAAGCTCAGGGCCAACTAGATTTCTACTAAGATAGTAGATGACGTGCTCATGGAGCTCATCATCCTCCTGATCTAGAACCATACCAATCGTCTCAACAGACGCGCCAATATACAACATGTTAAGCCCTAAATAGTGGCTCATTACCCCTTAATTGGGGCATATTACATTAGTAATGTTATTTTATTTATGTCAGTTGTATTCCATTAGTTGTAATTATACCTCCTAGTCTCCTATATATACCAAGGAGACATTTTCATTTTGAATCATCTTGTAATTGAACATTTATGTGGGAATAAGGAGGTTGCCCCCTCGAAGAGGTTTATTATCTGAATTTCTCTCTTTTTCAAGGTGTTGAGTACTTATTGTGAGGTTTTTCTATGCTACATTGATATTTGGTTCCTAACATATGGTATCAGAGCTCAAGGTCTTGGGGTTTCACTGCTACATCTGAGACACCTTGGAATTTTCTCTATAACTTTTTTTCTACAACATTTCAGAAGAAACATCTTGGAGTATATTTAGTACACGGATCAAGGTACGTTGGGTTAAAATTTCAGCTCCTGAGGCCTTATACTTTCAGAGATACAGCCTGTGCAAGATAGGGTTCTGGAATCATCCTGAAATGAGTCATTATGGAATTTTCACTATAAAAATGTTTCTGTAACGTTTCAAATGAAGGATATTTAGATAAATTAGTAAAGTATCTATGGTAAAAAATTCAGCTTCTGGGTAATCTTAAATTTGTAGATACACCCTGTGGAAGATAGGGTATTTGACTAGTCCTATTGACTAGTCTCAAGAAGGTGTTCCAAATAAAACAATCATAACCTCCTCCTAGAGTATCCAAATTGAGTGAGACAAGTTGCATTGGATAGTGAACAGTCTGCAGTATTTATGGTATGAGTTTCAGAATTTTGTATCAATTATTTTGTGTGGGG
>SNQJ01S0054674.1:173857-184557 GCA_010110895.2 Picea sitchensis
TCTTCTCCTGCAAATACTCTTTAGGGTTTAACCATTAAACATATGTAAGTACATACCTTTGATAGCATTTGCAGGTAGTGGCTCCATCTGGTAGCAACGGTAATCATTACCAACTCTTAAGAAAACTTCAAGGGTGATTGCAACTGATTCTACGGCTACAACTACAACTGCAACTGGTTCTGAGACTGCAACTGCAACTGCAACTTAGGGTTTTATGAGGAAACCTTAATTTTTTAAACTTCAAGTTTTGAAATTCTAATCCAATAAATAGATGCACTAGGCTGAGGCGAGTATGTTGATGTAGTCAGAATTTTGAAAATCCAACTTTTACCCCCTCAAACTTGATTTGCGGATTTCTAGACTTGTGCTTCTGGTTTTCTGGTACTCTAGTACTTTGTGAAACTAGGGTTTCACTTTCCGTGAGATCTAGCCACTGAAAAGGTTGCTCTGAAGGTGCCAAAATGATCCTTCGAGGAAGGCACAACTTTCTAGGTGGTTTTGGAGTTGAAAATCTTCACTTTTGAAAAACCCTAATTTACAGGCACTGCAACAATGATGTTTTTCTCTTGCGAAATATGCTTCCTTCAAGTTGGCTCTGATACCATGTTAATGTTTATGCCATTATTATAATTCTTTGCATTTCAATAGATAATAGCAACATAAGAACAAGATCACTGAAAAATACACATTCACAAGAGACACAACATTTATCCTGGGAAACCCTCTGGGGGAAGAAAACCCAGCAAAACTTCCTTAATATAAATAGCCAATACAATGCCAAGAGATCTTATGCTGAAACAGAGAGTCCTCTCCCAAGATATGTGCCACTCTCTCTTTTCTTTGCTAGTAAAAGATCAGAACTTGTCTTTCAAACTGAGCAAGTGAGTTGTGATCAAATGAGGCACTAGCCTCCTTTATTTATACAAGTTCTAGCACATGTGAAGTGTCTCTTCACTGACAGGGCCGACTTCTCAATCTGGGTGGGTAAACCCACCTTTATTATATTTCTAGGTCTCTTAATTAATTGTTGGGGATGACTTCTTATTGTACCTATTACAATTGTTCTTTGACCAATCCACAAAAGGGGATTTGGTCCTATTACAATATCCGACATGATCAATCCACAATGGGGATTGATCCTATAAATAAAATATCAATAATAATAAAAATACTCTTTGCAGTTACATTATTTCAACAGTGATGAGTTGTCATTGGAACCACCAAAAGTTATTGTTGGAATAAGGTTCTAAGTAGGTTACTAGTTGTATTAGCTATTATGAGAATCCTAGATCCACTATTCCTAGATCTAGAGAATTCTACTATTCAGATAAATATGTAAGTTGTGTGAAGCAATAATATAATAAAAAAATAGTGTGAGAGAAAATGCCTTCTCCTCCATTTTTCCAAGTGTTTATATGCAGAAGGAAAACGCCAAATTTCTCATTGTTCAGCAGCAAAACTCTTATTGGCAAATAATCATTAATGCCTATAACCGCAATGCCTTTCATTAAGAACTATCTTTAGCTGTCATTAGCATTGCCATGATCAACACTATCCTATTCGCACCCTTTTTCACAAAAGCATAGAACAATGTCATTATTCATTGAACAAAGTCATCAACTTACAAATGGCACTTTGAGGTCTGCTAGTACCGTTGATGCCTCTGGCCCGAATGTAAGTTTGTCAGCCCGGGCTGGAAATTCTATGGACAAAGAGCAAACTCACGAAACTCAACTAAAGAAAGCAAAGATCGACCCTATCTCTCCATGTGATATGGAAGAGTTGAAACCCAATAGGAACCTGTGCCAATTCCTAATACCATTCAAGTGGCATCCCATCTCCAACATCAAGCTGGGGAACAAAATGAGCAGAGCACTACTTTGAAGTGTGAGGGAATTGAGCCTTTTAAACTAGAAGCTATACCTGCAAAGGAGGACGTCTCTATGAGTTTGCAGCAAAGCATTGCCGATAGGCATGATAACTGCAAAAACGATATTGATGCTAAGAATGGGCAAGTACAGTAGGAATCACCACAAGTGCTAAAGGTTGAGCCTTAGTTTACTCTGAGCGAAGCCCGTGTTCTTAAGAAGGAAAAGAAACAGGTTAAGCATGAAGCTCAAAGGATAACACCTTATTCTAATAGTCAAGCAATAGTAAAATCTGGGAAATTAAAACTTATAACTTAAAGCCATTTCATTAATAGAAATTTTCACACCAGAACAAATAAGGGATCATATTACAATGCTGAAGCAATTAATTGACCAACTTTTTATTCCAGTTAATGACTGGCAGTTAATTGTGTTCATTCGTAGAGAAAGGCAAACATGATAATAGATTTGATTCCTGTATCTTAAAACAGGAATTATATTGATTGAAGTAGTATATAAGAAAGAAAAGGTTATCTTTATTAAAAAAAATGACAAGCATACATAGTGACTTACTACAGGATAAGTTACTGCATTTTGTCGTTGGAAAATTTCTTACTTCTCTGGGCTCCCTACCTTTCTGGCTGTCGCTGAATTATAAAGTAAATTCTTTCTTACATCAGACATTTGTTAACATTTAATACAACCGCATGCTAATCTGTGAGAAAGTAAAGTCTGGGCTGAACCACCTATTTATTGCACACCTTGTGGTGCACACATCAAACGCAATGCAAAGTATTATATGTGGGGCTAACAAAAAGCTATTTCTACATACGATGTTATGATGGGATTCAACGTGATTCAATTGGGTTAGATGGAGTGACTTAGACTTACCTTCAAGAAAAGATGGACAAGAGGAAAAATGAAGTCCCTGAAAAAGAAGCATGAGTGTTTTTTCCAGAATGTAATAAGATATATTTGTTCAAGTTTAGAATATGGCTTTTACGGGTTTCAGAACATGATACATTGCAGTGGATCAAATGTTTGCAAGTGCAAAGCATGACGGCACCAAATATGTGCTCTTTTCAATGCTAGAAAGATATAAACTGGGCACACGAATTATACTTGTCCAAATTGTTGCATGGTGGAGATAGAGAGAGGCGAGAAGAGGCCTTTACATCAAACTACTATTCTTGGTGCAAAGGAATTACCTAAAACAAGTCTTAGTGACCATGACCACATTGAACAAAGGCTTTCTAGGAAGCTAAAGTGGGAGCGATGAGAAAGGGCAGGATCATCTTTGGTAAAGGGCTATTAGGAAGCAATAATTTGGTTGCTTCTAAAGTTGAAATTGGATGCAGCAGTGTGGATGGAGATTCTGCAATTTGAGATCTATGTAAGATGCTTAATTTTTAAACTGAATAAAACCATCAAAATGGTCATAAAATTAATTTTTGTCTTGCAATAGTACAAGAACGAAGTTACATAGAACCCTAATTTGTGATGGCAAGTAATGTTGAAATTTGAAAAACATTCCACATATCATTTTGACAGTTTTAACAGTGTAACCAGTCATTTTTTAATGAAATACATGTTTTTTATGTTTTTTATGGAGTTCTCTAAAAGTGATACAATTTGAACCAATTTTGGTTGTATGCTTTATTTGATCATGATTTGACTGTTTGTGATCTTATATATCCCAATCGTAAAAGATTTAAACAATTCTGTTTTTGCATTATACACGTAGCTATAAACATCGACTCCGTGACTAACATTCTTCTCATCAAATTCCGACACTGACAACAAGCAATATCCACCAAGCAGTAGGGCTTTGTTTGTGGTCTTATATGGATCCAAATAGTAGAAGATTTAAACAACTCCCTTTTGTATTACAGGTAGCTATAAATATTGACTCCGTGACTACCATTCTGCTCATCAAATTCCAACACTGATAACAAGCAATATCCACCAATCAGCAAGGCTTTCAAGGCAGCATTATCCACCAAGCAGCAAGGTCTTCAAGGCCTTGCCAAACAATGGTGTCCCCTGCTATGTACATATGTCCATCAATCAGGGCATGCAATGTACCCATGCAGCAGTGAACCCCCATGCCCATGAGTCATGACATAGAGCAACAAACCCATGCTTAGGACATGCACCAGCAAACAACACAACAGGTTGACATACGTTGGGTACATTGCAATTTTTTTCAAAAGCTCCAGACTCGCTTCACTTTTTTGCCTTTTGATGCCCTGTTTTGTTCTATTCTTTTGTTGAAGGAAGGTTTCTATAACCCTAGATGAATTAAAGGGTAGCATGTTCCGAACCATCAATTGGTATTTTGATTTCCATACCCTATTCGGACCAGAGTTATCAACCCATTGTTCCTGCAACAAAACAGCTGCTTAAGAAGAATAATAAACTCTAGTTGGGTTTTGGGAAAAGCTCAATTGGCATAGAGCTCTTGGCGGTTTGTTTTTGGGAGATTCATCGACAACACATTCTGATGTTGGGTTTGATGATGGCAGCGGATTTTACTACATTACTTTTCGGAAATCCACCGCCAAGAATTTCACAGATGGCTGACAAACCACATTCTGTGAATTCTCGATTTGCAGTGTTTGTGAAGAAGATAATTTACAGTCGATTTGATTATGGTATAGGTGTAACCTTTAACATGAATCACTGGAAATATATTTCATGTCATAAAAAGTATTTCAAGATTTTTGACCACTTTGAGTTCTAGAAATATATTTCAGGCCATAAAAAGTATTTCAAGATTTTCGACTACTGTGTGTTCTACAGTTTATTATCACAAACGAATTTATATAATAGTCATGTGAGGTTACTAGTCAAGCAAGTGACTATTGTAATGGTGGTTTTAAATTAGTTTTGAATGTAAACAGGTGACATGAAAAACACTTCTGTGATTTTTCTTGAATCCTTATTTGCCAAAAATACTGAATAGATATTTTTTTTCACTGATGAATTCAATAAAATAGAAAAAATATCATAATACTGCGATTTGACACTATTTAATGGCCTTATTGATTGTCTAGCATTGTTCCTTTTCCTTTCAGTCAAATAATTGCAAATTATATAGGGGATTTTAAACTAAAATTTGGTTTTTGAGAATGTCAAAATCCTATGTACAATGAAAATTACAAATGGGTTTCATGTTCAATTTCGGCAGAGTTATAAAAATCCTATGTACAATGAAAATTACAAATGGGTTTCATGTTCAATTTCGGCAGAGTTATAAAAATCCTATGTACAATGAAAATTACAAATTCACTGGGTTTCATGTTCAATTTCGGCAGTTATAATAAAATTAGAAATAAATCATACATTAACCCTTTATCTTACTTGTAAAATAACCTCATTAACCCTACCATGTACCAGTTCTATCTGCCTACCATACGAGTGTACTCACATCATTGATGGAATGATATCCCTGAAAACTGCTCAATTCAAAATCCATACAATTACTCCACAAAAATCAATCAAAACTTTAACAACCGTAATTGTCACAAAATATTATTCAAGAGATCACATTCCATAATTATTACAAATATTTTCAAGATTTCACCTATCAAAAGATTGTGGGAGCCAAGCTGTAGTTTCAGATGTAGTTGTGGATTTTGATTGCATAGGTCACGATTAACAGAGGAAGGCTCACCCATAGGGAGAAGCAACAAATGATGAAACGTTGATATAACTGCAACAGAAAATTTTCTGGGATGATAACAAGCTTTGGAGAGGGAAAATTAGGGAAGATTCAGCTGTGTACAAGTAATAAAATTAGAAATAAATCATACATTAACCCTACCATGTACCAGTTCTATCTGCCTACCATACGAGTGTATTCACATTATTGATGGAATGATATCCCTGAAAACTGCTCAATTCAAAATCCATACAATTACTCCACAAAAATCAATCAAAACTTTAACAACCGTAATTGTCACAAAATATTATTCAAGAGATCACATTCCATAATTATTACAAATATTTTCAAGATTTCACCTATCAAAAGATTGTGGGAGCCAAGATGTAGTTTCAGATGTAGTTGTGGATTTTGATTGCATAGGTCACGATTAACAGAGGAAGGCTCACCCATAGGGAGAAGCAACAAATGATGAAACGTTGATATCACTGCAACAGAAAATTTTCTGGGATGATAACAAGCTTTGGAGAGGGAAAATTAGGGAAGATTCAGCTCTGTGTACAAGTAACAATGTTTTTGTTTACAAAATTTAAATTTGACTTTGTTTACAAAAATTTTAAATTTAAATAGCATGTTAAGTCTCCATTGTAGAAGTGTGTGATGTAGTATACATACATTGTGCAAGGTAGATACTTTTCAAAATCTTAGATCTTTGTGTAAGTCTCTCAGGTAAGTAACTAATACAGACTAAAGAAAGTATCCTCGAAATCTATGCAAAGAATGAGAGAATTTATGATCGACTTCATGGCCAAAATTCAACATCGAAATCTTGTGAACCTACTTGTGAAGCATGCCCTGATTGATGGACATATGGGCATAGCAGGGGGCACCGTAGTCTGACAATGCCGCTAGGTGAACATATTGTTTGCTGGGCCTTAAAGGACGTGCTACTCAGTGGATATTAATTGCCACAGCTTTTCACAGCGTCACCAATAAAGTATTTTCTTGAAGATCAAGTCTCTTAGGGCACGAGACCAAACGTCTCATAAAATCTGATATATCTACAAACACTTGGCAACTTTCATGCAATCAATGCTCGTAATGGACCATGGCAGTAGGCATTCTCAAAAAATTTCACAACCCATGGTTCCTTCAAGCTCTACCAAATGCGTGTGACAGTCTTCTTGCAGTACATTTAACTTCGTTGAGAAAGCTTCCATGTCCAAACGTTGTTGATTGCAGCACCACATTTGCTTTGACACTTCAGTATTCACTTTACTTAATTATGGAAGTTGTTTTGCCAAGTGAACACCAGGAAGCATCTCACCACTTGATAGACTAGTGTTGATAAGACAGCCTTAGAGAGCATAACCCTTATCTCTGATTGGGTGTATCCTTCCAGGTCTTTTGAACAAAACTCTTGAACCCATTGACCAGAGCATCTCTTTCTTCACAGAACTGATTATACAGTTTTATACTAATATGCACAACATCTTTTGTTTCACATCTTCTGTTTCATGCTCTTGTGTATGAGATAAGAGCTTCTTACATAACTGATTATACAGTTTTATACTTATATGCACAACATCTTTTGTTTCATGCTCTTTTGTATGAGATAAGACTCCTTTGTAAGAGTTATAGAAACAATTGTAGGGTGCAAAGGATCAGGGTGGTGATGGTGATGACGAACATGGTGACGTACGAAAGAGACAGGCAATGAAGCTATGGATTGTAAGAGAAATAAAAAAAAGGCATGTTCAAGCAAAGGAGGAAGATACACAGAATCAAATGAAAAAAAACAAGAAAAAAAAGGAGCTTAGAAGTAAAGAGTCCACATAGACTCCTTAGTTTTAGGCTCACTTTTCCTATCAGCTTCCATCTTCTTATTCGCCTTAGGTCTTCTTCACTTTTGTGTATCTTCGTCATTGCCTCAACCTGCTTACCATGCTCATCATCTCACCATCACCACAATTGTTTCTAAAGCTCATACAAAGCATCAATTTTGTATTTATTGATCTGGAAACTATAGTTATTGACCTCAATCTTATTAGCTGTGAAGTGTTGAATTTGAGACAARCTATTACCTCATTTATAGTAAGACAATCTCATTGAAGAAAGTGAACTTACCTTTAGAAGTCCAGAACTGAGMAAACTTCTGTGAGGAAGATGACGTGAGCAGACTTCTCTGAGGAAGATGACGTGCTCACAGTTTCTGCTGCCTGTTCTTTTCCAATTCTCTTTGGAATTGCTCGCAATTTTTACAGCGGTTTGCTTTTGTGCTTTAATTTTCTCTTTAAAAAGTTGTGCTTTAATTTTCTCCTTAAAAAGTTCTRTGCTTTAATTTTCTATGTAGCAGTTCTCGCAATTTCTACAACGATTTGATTCTGTAAATTGTTATAGAAACTACGAGAACTGCGACAATGAAAATAAAAACACAACTCGGCAGTTGCTTCCCTTTGGAAATGCTTTTTCTGTGTCTTTTGCTGTATGATCCGTGGGAAACGTTGCTATGGTTATGGCAGAGCTAAAGAAACGAAAAAAATAGGGGAGGGACAGTGACATTGACTCCACTTCTGCTCAAGAAAAGAGAAAAACGACACGGTATTTGCTCTGTTCTGCTGGGATTGGGTACGAGGGTCTTTTGCTCTGTTCTGCTGGGATTGGGAATCTTATCGAATTTCCAAACACTCGAAAGAAAAGAAGAGGAAAGGGGAAGGACAGCCTTCAGCTCTTGATCAAAAGAAGAGCAGAGAGTGCTAGCCCTGTCATTGCAGAGGCTGAGATAAAGGCCTTACAGCGGTTTTGATGGGTTTTAGGAGCCAAAACGGTCGGTTTCTTTATGGCGACTTACCACTAACTCAATTACTGCACCCCACATTAAAAGTCGGACACGATGAGCTGTGCGTTTGAAATCAACACTTGGAGGCGTGCGTTTGACGTTAGCTTTTTTTATATGTAAATTTGAATTCTGGGTCTGACGTTAGATTTTTTGATATCTCAATTTGAAGTCTGCGTTGACGCTAGATTTTTCGAAATCGAGATTGGTATTGATGATATATACGGAAATAAACGCTGTTTGAGGGTAGTTTTTTTGAAATCGAAATTGGCATTGATGATGTACGGAAAGAAGCGTTGCGTGGGTAGATTTTTTGAAATCGAAATTGGCATTGATGATATATGTGGAAAAAAGCGCCGAGTTTGAGTGTAGATTTTTTGAAATCGAAATTGGCATTGATGATATATGTGCAAAAAAGCGCCGAGTTTGAGGGTAGATTCTTAGAAATCAAAATTGGCATTAATAATATATGTGGAAAAAAGCGCCCAGTTTGAGGTTTGATTCTTAGAAATCAAAATTGGCATTAATAATATAAATGGAAAAGAAAATAGAGTGAATTTATTTTGATGATTTTTCAAAGAATAGCAAGTGAATTTATGTTAGAGTTTTTTTATTTTTAAATAAAAAGATGGAGCCTATTATATTACCATAAACCGAATACAGAAGTTGTTGGTGATGCCAGTTGTCCCGCCTGAACAGGAAATCGGGACAGCTGGACATCTCATGCCATTTGTCACCCAGTTCATAAAATTAACAAAATTTATAGTGGCACGTCCTGCCCGAAGGAAACCAAGACTATTAGTCTTGAGCATGAAACTGGTTACCCTGACTAGTACTAAGAAAAGCTGATAACTAACGGGCCCAAGGCCTAAATTATAACAAGAAAAACAAACTCTGGTTATGGGCATTATGTAACCTTTGAGCCTGCGCACTTGTCCTCGTCATCCTGATGTCGCCATTCTGTTGGGAACGCATAGACCTGCGCACAAGTCGGACATTGTTTCTTTGGCAGAGTTTCTTGAGTGAGCCGCAAAAAGCATGTCAAGTCTCTGATTCATTCTCACCAGGCGGAAGATCTGGTCATCCTGCAGATTCCTCATCTCAAAGACGAGATTGAAGTATCCCCAGTCGACTGAAGGTGGTTGCTCCGGGCGATGGCTGTCAATTAACCTCTCAAGGTTGGTCTCCTCTGCTTCCTGATTCGGGTGCACCTCCGCTTCCCTGGTAGGTTCGGGGGGAACCTCATCTTCTACGTAGCAGGGGGAATAAGGCGACTCTGATCTGGTGGCATGGGGGCCGAGCAGATTGCTTGCAGGCGGTGACTTGTTGTCCAGTCCAAAATTCGATCTCGGATTCCAGTTGTCCGGCACGATAAACAAAGTGTGCTCAAGGGGGCTCGCCAGGCTTCCTTCCGGGATGACTTCCTCCACGTACGCCATTGGAAGCGTGCGTGGTTTGTTTCTTCTTCTCCTGGTTGCCATTGTTATGGCAATCTCAAAGTTCTTCTTTCTCTTGCGTCGTGACTCCGCCATGTACCAGGCGACTCCCCTTCTCGGCTTCCCTCTCGCTCGGGGCATGGCGGTGGTCCAGCGAATTACCTGGGTACTCTCTCGAAAGATCGTGCTGCCCTTGAAAGTTGGCGAGATTGTCGGGGAGTCTGCAAGGAGCGACAATGAGAACTGGAGGATGAGAACTGGAGCTAAAATGCCCGCCATAGCCATTAAAATCTCTTGGTTAGTGCGCTGAGGGCCTGTACCCTTCCCTTGCGCGAGAGGCCGCTTCATTTGAATGCGCCTGCTCATGTACATGGTGAGTTAAGAGCAGAGGTGATGTGAGCCGGTGAATGCATTAATGCTGCATCTCGGCTCGATCCCGCGTGGCACCATCGCGCCTCGTGACACCCCATCCGGGGGAATTTATGTTAGAGTTAGCTCAGAAATGGATTTTAAATAATAAAAAGTAATGATTAGTGTAAATTTATATTACAAGATTTTGGGAAAAAAATTAATTCCTAGAATAGTTAGACAACTTTCTTAAATTAATTTAAATCATTATTATTTTTGTCATGGGACTATAGTAATGAGTTTTCTTTTAATGTGACATTAATTTGTTTTTGACCATAAATTTGTGTATGCAATGTAATGTTTAACATACGAAAACAAATATATATTTTTGGATATAATAAAAACATTTGTGTTTCTCATCTCTAATTGATTGATAGAATTGAAGTGTTATTGCTCCCTTCACGTCTTTCAATATGTAGAATTAATTACATAATCAATGAATTTCACCAATCACCACGTCTAAATATAAAAAGTTTTACTATGTATTT
>SNQJ01S0054675.1:0-24524 GCA_010110895.2 Picea sitchensis
ATTCAAAATGAAAATGTCTCCTTGGTATATATAGGAGACTAGGAGGTATAATTACAACTAATGGCCTAAAGCCGACATAAATAAAATAACATTACTAATCTAATATGCCCCAATTAAGGGGTAATGGGGCAATATTAGGGCTTAACAAGTTCTTTAAGGGTCTGCGTGATAGATACTTCAAGTCATTATGTACTTGGATCAAAATACTACTTTGTGATAAGGGAGTTATGAATACAGAATCTGATTGCCCTAGTAGCTAAGCACCTTTGCGCACATAGGGGGACTTGGGACTAACCATGGGATGGTCTACGTGTAAAGAGGGATGAAGAGAAGGAATTAGGAACAAATGGGCTGAGGATGTCTAGAGGATAAGGATGTGCGTTGGACGAATAGATTGGAGTATTGTGCAGTGGTAAGATATTTAGGCTGAATAAGAAGAGGACTGTGGCTGAGAGAGAGGGGAAACATAGTGAGATTGAGGAAAGAGACACCAGTGTAATACTCCAGATCGAAGAAATACCATGCACAAAAGACCAAGGAAAGGAAAAGGATTATGAGCTCATTCTAGTGGGAGAAGATCCCACTCAAGCCAGGCTCTACGTCAAACCCATGACCTAGTGTGCATCCCCAATAATTGAGGTAAATATGAGATTTTGTCACTTTTAGTTAGTGAGAGATGTAAAGATAGTAGTAGAGGTAGTCAAAATAGTGGAAGTAGTACACCAATTCATAATCAACTAGTGTCACTAGGGATGAATACCACGCAGAGCACGATGGTGGGAGTAGAACCTGATTTGAGGATGTATGTCTTTCATGGAGCAAGTTCAGAGGATCTAGAACAACATTTGTTTGTTTTTGAAGTGACATGGACAATGAATAATGTCCATGATGATGATGCAAAGATTGCACAGTTGGATACAACGTTTAGAGAGCACACATTACTATGGTATATGAAGTATCGTTCTACTGCACCCTTGGCACAAACTAGAACATTAGTATACATTAGGAAAGCTTTCTTGAAACAATTCAAGAAGCTGAAATCAGAGTCACAATGCATTACAAAACTAAAGGAGATCAAGCAGTTGATGAATGGATCAGTATGGGACTTTGATCAAAGATTCAAGATACTAATGGATTGGTTGAAATTATAGATTCCAGATGAGCAACATAGGGAGTGGTTTATTGCACGACTGTTGTCGCATATACGCTTCCCTTTGATGCATCAAAAGATTACGACGCAGTCAGAGGCCTTAGAAATTTCTATGAATTTGGAAGCATCCCCTGCAGGAGAGAATGGCGCAGGGATGGATCAAGTTTAGTTGTAGTTAGCAACATTGACTATTCAGTTATAGGAACTTGTGGAAGGAAAGAAAAAGTGCGAGGAAATTTGGTGCACTACAAGTAGAACATAAGGCCATCAAAAGAACGAGTGTCCATATTTTAAGGAATATTTGACCACATGAGCTCTGGATCCTTTAGGAGTATGGTGTGAAATATGTAAAAAGATGGGTCATCATCCTACTGCTTTCTCGTTGACGTAGAAGTACCAGAGCATTTCTAGAAACTTGTTTTGTAACTTTTGCAAGTCTGTCGGACATAATGAAAAGGAATGTTGTGCATTTGATGTGATGAGAGAGTGCACAACATATGCATACATGGTCCAAGAGGAAGAAGGAATAGAAGGATGGGTACCATGGTACAATACTCCTAGAGGTTACGATCAAGAAGGAAGAGGAGGATTTGGCACATGAAGAGGCCCAATCATATATTATAATTGTAACCAACCCGGTTGTTTGGTACGAGACTGTCTGAATCCTTGTATGACATGTACTTATTGTAGACAACTGGACCATGCAACAAAAGACTCTCCACAACTGATAGTGAAGTGGCAAGAAAAGAGGAACTCAAATGTACAGTTGATAGCTAAAAAAGTGCGTGACGAAGGACCTAAGATAACAACAATTATGCACGAACGAGCTAGAATAGGAGTAGATGCAATGAAGCAAGGAAAGAAGACCGAGTAGTGGGTAAGGAAAGTAGCAGATATTCCTCTATTGTTTGACCCTAGAAAGGAGAGGGACATGTACAAGCAAGTGAGGAAAGAAGTAATAGGAGCATAATGGATAACATTGACTTAGATCGCGCCACCTTTGTTTAACAATATATGACCACACAGATACAAAAAGGCAAGTTGATAAGGTAACCCGTTTGAAAAGTTTTCTAAAAAGTTGTTTAGAGCTAATGAAGGATGAGACTACATTAAACATGTTGCAAGGGATGATTGATCATTGTGCAAGTGATAGGGAAGAAGTTGTCGCACAACGAACAATTAACCAGGTACATCGGAAGAGGACAAATAGTGAATTCCAATTGAATGCACAGATAAGAGATTATGAGATGAACAATATTATTTTAGACCTAGTATCCGATGTGAATGTCCTTCCGAAGCAGACCTGGGAAACGATGGGAAAACCTAAGTTAATCTGGTCACCTATTCAGTTGAGGTTGGTGAATCAAAATAAGTTTGTCTCGATTGGAAGACTGTTAGGGGTGAATGTTAACATTGATGGAGTACAAAGTATAACTGATTTCAAAGTAATCGAGATAGTATATGGCGATAAACCTTACCTAACATTATTAGGACTTGATTGGGCCTTTGATAACCAAGCCCTAATTGATCTGAAGAAGATACATATGGTATTTGAAGCAGGAGACTGGAAATTTTCCGCGCCATTGGATCCAACCGAAGGAAGAAGATACGTGGAACTGACAAAAGGAAAAGAGCTTGATAACCTTTATAATGTGACTACACAGATGGATGATTATGTGAATCCTACAACTAATGGTGCACTTAGTTGGCAGAGTATTAGTTCCTACACACCGGATTCAGAAGAAGCATTAGAGAATTGGCAACATAGATTGCATGAAGTATCAACCATGACATGTGCTCATATTACCCTTGCATTATGATTGATTGGAACTGAGGTATGAGATCCACTGAAATATGATGGACTAACAGCCATAGAATATTTTATAAACAAATTTGAATTGTAGATACCAGATCAACAAAGACTGTTAGCCTTGGATGTTGCGCTGAAAGCAACTTCTGCAAGATGGTGGGTTGCCCATAAGGACAAAATTGGGGAATGGAAACAGTGAAAAAGGTTGTTATAGGTCAAATTTGGAACAAGAAAAGAATATATTGCACATAAATATAAAGGGCTGAGTTGTCTTATATAGCATTTTACATAGTGCATTGCCACATGGATATCAATACCGAAGTAAGAATGGACACACTTGTTTATACACACTTTGGATACAATTCCAAAGAACTGGTACTTAGAGTTGGAAGTGCACAAAGAGACAATAGATCGAGGAGAGTTAACTCATAACTTCAAGGTTACTTTCAGTTTTGAAGATGAGGCCCCTTCAATAGACACAAATCTCCAGGTTATCAAGGAGAAGATCTTTGCATTAGAAGACTTGATAGAATCAGTACTAGTATGTAGTGAACATAGATCGTCTATGACAGCTCGAGAAGTTTTGGAGTGTTATAATATCATTGGAAAAGACCAGGAGGATGAGGATATGAGAAATTTACAAATACCATAAACTGAAGGAGAATGCGTAGTAGAAGGTCCAGAACTTGAATCTATTGTAGATGCAAAGCCACTTAGAACACATAAAGTGAATATTCGTATAGAGGATAAGCACAAGTTTGTAAACATAGGAGATTATTGGAAAGAAGAAACTGTTGAAAATATTGTTGATTTACTGCATGAGTATCAAGACCTATTTCCGACCACGTTTTCAGAGAAGAAATGGATTGTTGGGGAGTTAGGAGAGATGAAGATCCCCTTGAAGCCAAATGCTAAGCCAGTGATGCAGAGCCCATACAGATTGAACCCGATATATAAGCATAAGGTGAAAACATAGCTACATAGGATGTTCGAAGCTGGAATTATTGAACCTGTTGCATAATCAAAGTGGATTAGTCCAATGGTGGTTCAGGATAAGAAGACAAGAGGGATCATAATTCTTGTAGATCTAAGGAAATTAAATGATGCTTGCTTACATGATCGTTTTCCAACTTCGTTTACAGATGAAGTGTTGGAGAATGTAGGAGGAAAAGAAGCTTATTCATTCATTAATGGATTTTCAAGGTATCATCAAATCAATATTGCACATGAAGATAGATATAAGACTACATTTGCAACAGAATGGGGATGTTACCAGTACACAATTATGCCTTTTGGATTGAAGAATTCACTAGCAATATTCTTTAGAGTGGTTGTAGCAACATTTAAAGAATTCATTCATAAGTTCTCATAAGTATACTTAGATGAATGGACGATGTTTATCTTGTTGAAAGATCACGTTGAGACTTTGCACTTGATGTTGGATAGGTGTAAACAATTTCAGATATCTTTGAATTTGAAGAAGTTCTTTTTTTGCGCCTCGTTTGGTATCTTGTTGGGCCATGTAACGTGTAAGCAAGGACTGTTGGTGGATCATGCAAATATTGTTGTGATTGTTGATTTACCAATGCCAAATTCAATGCAACAGTTACGAGCAACGTTGGGTTATACAAGGTACTAGAAGAAGTTCATTAGAGGATATGCACAGATCACAACCCTGATGTAAAAATTGCTAAAGAAGGAGAAAAAGTTTCAATGGAATGAGGAATGCTAGAAAGGTTTAGATACATTAAAGCAAAAACTGGTTACCACATCATTTCTGATACTTCCATATTGGAAGAAGGAGTTCCATGTTCACATGGAAGTGTGGTCTGTATCTTTAGGCGCAATGTTAGCTCAACTAGGAGAAGGAGATATAAATCATCCCATTGAATTTGCAAGTAGGAAGTTGTCAACTATGGAATGGAATTATACTACTACAAAACGTGAAGGATTGGCAATGGTATATGCACTGCAGAAGTTTAGACATTACTTGTTAGGCTCACACTTTAAGATGTACACATATCATTTTGCATTGAGATAATTGATCAATAAGCTAGTGTTGGGGGGGAAGATATGTAGATGGCTACTATTATTCCAGGAATATGAATTTGAAGTAATTGTGAAGCCAGGAAAGTTAAACTCAGGACTGGATCATTTGTCGTGCATACTATCAGGTGAAGATGCAAGAAATTTGGATGATAGTCTGCTAGATGCGCACTTATTTGCAGTACAGATGGTGGATGACTATTTTGCAGATATAGTCTAGTTCTTGAGCACATGATTAACCCACCCAAGTTTACAATTGCACATAAGAAGTAGTTAGTAGTGAAGGCAACAAACTATCAACTAATAACAAGAAATTTGTATAAGTTAGGCACAGATGGTGTTTTGCGACGATGTGTAATGGACCATGAAATACATATGATCTTGTCAGAGGCACATGAAGGATTTGAGGGAGGCCATTACGTAGGAAAAGTGACAACTCAAAATATTTTACGTCTAGGACTATGGTGGCCCACCCTTTATAAAGACGATAAGGAGTTATGTTAGACCTGTGATGTTTGTCATAGAATTGGGAAGCCTTCCGGGAGAGATGAAATGCCTTTAGTACCACAAATGATCTTACAAGTATTTGATAAATGGGTAGTCGATTTTTTTGGATCGACCAATCCACCAAAAAAAGGTCAAGAGCAAGATACATCATTACTACGATAGACTACTTGACTAGATGGGCTGAAGCAAAACCTCTCAGAGATTGCTGTGTAGAGACTACTGCGCGGTTTCTGTTTGAAAATACAGTTGCAAGGTTTGGATGCCCAAGAATTCTTATGAGTGATCAAGGGACTCATTTTTTGAATAAGACGATCGCAATTTTGACAGAGGAATTTTAGGTTCAGCACCAAAAGAGCACACTGTATCATCCTCGAGCGAATGGAACAATGGAAGCATTCAACAAGATACTAGAGCATGCATTGACTAAGGTATGAAATGTAAGTCGAGATGACTGGGACTTGAGTATTCCAACAATGCTATGGGAATATTAGACTACAAGTAAAAAATTGATAGGACAAACACCATTTAGATTAGTGTATGGCCAAGAAACAGTCATGCCTATGGAATTCATTGTGCCAAGTCTTCACGTTGGCGCGTTGATAGAGATTACTGATTTGGGTGCAGTAGAAAGAATATTGTCAGAGCTAGTAGAATTGGATGAAGAATGTTTTGTCGCAGGATTCCATCAACAAGTTTAGAAAGCGTGCGAGAAGTCCTGGCATGACATACACATTAAATAGAAGAAGTTCAAGACAAGAGACTTACTTTTGTTCTACAACAACAAGTTTTTGCAGCACCCTGGGAAGTTCCAAATTCATTGGTTGGGTCCATATGTGATCGGATTTGTGATAGAAGCAGGTGTTGTTTATTTGGATAAATTGAATGGGGATGTTTTGGAAGGAATGGTTAATGGAATTCAGTTGAAACTGTATAGGGATAATCGTGCTTCCGCGCACTAGTCTGAGCGTGCAAAATGTGTACTAAAGTATTTGTATTTTAGAAAGAAAAATAAAAGAAGAAAAGGAATAAAAGAGTTTGAGGCAAGAGACATAAGGTTGAAGTCATGCATAAGGTAATAAATTAGAAAATGTCGCAGAGATGTAGAAAGAGGAAGGAATTGTACATGAATTGTGCGCAAGAAGGAGGATTGAAGTGCAACAAAGATTTGTGCAGAGGGTGGGAAAATCATTAAAGAACGTACTTGACAGGACAAGCATTAAAGAGAAAACATGATGACGAGGTAGTGGAGATGCTTAGTCATAAATGAAAAATGACAAGAGTATTTTGATAGGCTAGAAAATCTAGCGTATGATCCACCAGATGATACAAAGTAAATGAAGAGTTAGGGAAAACGTTGAATTCAAATGTAAGTGGATTAGACTGCAGAGTTGGGTGCGAAGAAGAGTGGAAACAACATGCTACATGCTAAAAAAGAAAAAGAGGGGTCGATAGGAAAATATTATTGTTGTTTGAACATATTGAGCAAGTTAGAAAGAGACGACCAAGTAATTTGTAGACGAAAGTGAGTTACATAGAGTAATGGCACCACTGAAGATGGGAGAAGCATCAACACAACAGAAGAAACAACACACAAAGAAGACATCGATACCAATATTCAAGGAAACCCAAGGAGCATTAGCGTCAAGGCCAAGCTCGACTAACTTTATGTACAACCAAGGACGCTGACAACAAAGCAGGTTAAGCTACCAAAGGAGATGAAGTATGAACTTGTCGAACTAGAGATCCCACTGAGAAAAATCATCAAAGGAGATATGCTGGGCGCGATAGGAAATTTGAAGTATGCAGACCATGACTTGACAGATGTGAAGAAATTTCCATAATTAGCACTAGATAAGTACATGTGCACAAATCTCAGTCTGGATACACAGGCAGTTATAGTAGAGCCACACGAATGGGCAGCAGGGATGGAGAAAGTAGGAATTTTGAATCTATTAGAGATTCCCCATTTTGGCAAGAGAACAAAGATCAATATTTGTGTCGAGATGTTATTAAGTTGCATCCACGAGGTTTTTTTTGTGTTTAGATGGAGCAATGTCTAGATACATAGTTAATTGCATGGATCACCTAGTTACCATCAGCTAGGAAAGAACCACTGCCATTATTCACAAAAAAGTCTAAGGATAAATCCTTGATGGAACAAATGAAGTATAAGTATGACACAAATAGAGGAGTGCATGGTTTGGACATAGAAAGTATCAATGATGATACTGTCAAGTTCGTAATGCACATGATGGCTTGTAAAATGTTGAGGAAATGTCACAAAGATCAACTATCAGCAGGTGTAATAGCAACAACTGAGAAGTGCATCTCATGAGTACAAATGAACTGGGCAACGTTCCTAGTAAACCAATTCTCGATGGATTGCAAGGAAGCACAAGATAAAGGCACAAAATTCCACTATGCATGGTTATTGATATTGATTGCATTAGTGGTTTAGAGAGAGCCAAAAGACACTCAATTTCTGAAAGTTGCGAAGAAACCATGTTTGGAGACAAGATATGTGAACTTGTAGCATACTGTGCACAAGGAAAGATAGTTGGATAATAACATCACATTCTATATTTACAAGGAGGTAATTTTGTAGAGCATTCAGGATACACCACGCATACTACCGCAGGTAGTGGAAGTATAAAAGGCTTTTGTGCATTTTAGAGCAGGAAGACACCATATATATATCCAAGCTAATAGGGTCCCAGATCAACAATGGTTGACGACCAAATACAAATTGAGAGAATATGATGTTGGAGAGATTATAAAAGACTGGGAAGAAGAATGAAAAACCATAGTACTGGAAATGAAGCAACCCGAGAAGGAGAAGGAACCAGAAGAAGAAGAAGAATAACCAGAAGGACAATGAAATGGCATAGGAGACAAACATAAAAAAATACTGTGCCCCAGAGAGAAGAGGAAAGAACATGATAAGGGGACATAAATACACCAATGAAAGAAGAGAAAAACAATCAAGGAAGTGGCCTCCTAGGCCCTGACATAAGACGACCTAGAGAAAATAGGAGATCAAGTAAAGGAAGTGATGGATGAAGCGTTTCATCACGCAACGTAGAAACAAGAAGAGATACAAACATATGTGCATGAGCAGATAACTTTATTGCGTCGTATTTTGGAAGCAAAAAAGATAACACCAAAGAAAAGAGCAAAGGAAGAACATACAGAGAGTACAACGAATATGACATAAGCAATACTGGTGACCTCTCACCCTTAAGAAGCATCAAGAGAGTGCATAGTAATGAAGTTATCAACATGATCATTAGAGTTCCCCTTGATAGAGATGCAGGAGCAAGCACAAGCATTAATTCATATTGACCTAGTCTTGTCGTAGTTGCTGATGAATGTATTAAAGGGTTTTTAAATAAGTGTTATGCAAGAGATACATTTGTAGTATTCCAAATATAAATAGTATGCAGAACAAAATATTTCAGCTAGAAATGACAAAACAATGATGATATAACCAGAAAATACCAGAATAATACTAGAAAGAGCACCTTGATTAATGATGGCATTGTTCACTTGCCTCTTCGAGGGGGAAACCTCCAACAAAGCAGAGCTCTATTGTAATAATATCCAAGACAAAACTTCTCATACCCTCAACTCCTATTTATACTAAATATGTCTATCCAAAAGAAGAATCTAGGGAAGATCCTTCTAGAAGCGAAAGCTTCTATTAGGTCTTCTTCCATTTGATTTTTTCTTCCTTATTGCTAGGCCTTATTAATATTGGCCTTTATTACATGGAAATATATTATTCTACCTACATGAGGGGTTAGGGAGGTTAGTTTCTTAACATGTTCTCCCCCTTAAAAACAACCTTGTCCTGAAGGCTTGAGATGAGGAAATTGATGTATAATGGTAGTTGGTTCCCAAGTGGCATCTGCTGGAGTAGTATCTTTCCACTGGACTAATAATTCCTTGTTGGTGCGCTGACGCAGACGAAGCTCACACTAGTCCAAAACTACTTATGGCTGCAACCGGATGGATCCTTCTTCATCCAACTTGGGAAGGCTGGTTTGAGTTTGGCACTTAGTTCCAATCACCTTCTTTACGCATGAGACATGAAAAATAGGATGGAGCTTAAAATGATTGGGAAAAGCTAACTGATAGGCCACTTGTCCCACACGCTTGAGAACGATATACGAACCATAAAATTTGGGCACCAGTTTCTTACAATAGTCATCCTTGAGGGAAGTTTGCTTATAAGGTTGCAATCGAAGAAACAATTGGTATCCTTAAGAAATTTGACGTTTAGAGTGACCTTGATCTGCCTATTGCTTCATGTGATTTTGGGCCATGACCAAATTCTCTTTGAGGGTACGAAGAATATCCTTTTGAACTGTAAGCGTTTGGTCAACTGCTTGGACCTTCGAGACACCAGGCATGTATGAGAGAACTAAAGGTGGCTTTTGTCCATATATTGATTCAAAAGGAGTCATGTAGGTAGTTGTATGGTAAGAAGTGTTGTACCACCATTCAGCTAGTGGTAACCATTGAGCCCACTGATTTTTCCTTTCTGATGCAAAACACCTCAAATATGTTTCCAAACACTTGTTGACAACTTCAGTTTGACCATCAGTCTGGCGATGATAAGTTGTGCTGAGATGTAATTGGATGCCCTGTAGCATGAACAATTCTTGCCAAAAATTGCTGGTGAAAGTGGGGTCTCGATAAAAAAAAATAGCATGAGGCATGCCATGAATCTTGAAGACTTGATCCATGAAAAGTTGAGCCACAATGGAGGCGGTAAATGGGTGTTGAAGAGCACAAAAATGACCATACTTGGAAAGACGATCAACGACCACCATGATGATTGATTTATTGATTGATTTAGGGAATCCCACAATAAAATCCACAAAGATATCCCTCCAAATAGCAGGTGGAATCAAAAGCGGTTGTAGTTTTCCAGGAGCTTTGACTGTTTCACCCTTGTGGTGTTGACAAACATCACATTTTGCCACAAAATTGTGAACCTCCTGTTTCATACCATCCTAGAAAAAAGAACTTTTGAATCAGTCATAGGTTTTGGTAAACCCAGAGTGCCCAACTGTGGGTGTAGCATGAAGCTCAAAAAGTACCGTGGATTTAAGTTGTGACTGTTTACTTAAAAACAAACGACCTTTGTAGTGAAGCTCATAATTGTGCCAAGAGTACCCTAGGGAAACTAGAGAATTAGTCTGCACTTGTTGGATCAGATGGAAAATGTTTGGATCTTGTAGCCATTCCTGGTGAACAACTTGGAGCCAATATAGTATAATGAAGGAGAGGGGAAAATGAGACCCTTCATCTTTATATTTTCTTGAAAGTGTATCAACAACCACATTGTCTTTGCCTTTCTTGTAAGTGATCTCATAATCATATCCAAAGAGCTTAGTCACCCATTTTTGTTGCTCCGGGGAGGAAGGGCGATGTTCCAAAAAATACTTGAGGCTTTGATGATATGTGTTAATTTCGAAGCACCGCCTCAATAGATAAGGGTGCCAAAGATCCACTGCATGTAGAATAACCAACATTTCCTTTTCATAGATTGATTGGCCCAAATGTTTCTCTAATAGTTGTTTGCTGGTAAAGGCCAAAGGCTGACCATCTTGCATAAGGACTGCTCCAATTCCTCTCCCAGAAGCATCACATTCCAGGACAAAGGTTTTTGTGAAATCAAGAAGGGCCAGGACTGGAGTGGTGCACATGGTCGCCTTCAAGGTTTGAAAGGCTTGATCAGCTGTTGGAGTCCAAGTGAAAGAATTCTTTTTAAGGAGAGCAGTGAGAGGTATCACAATCTTTCCATAATCCTTAACAAACTTGCGATAATAGCTTATTAAACTCATAAATCCACACGAGATTTTGAGAGTCTTTGGGTGAGGCCAATCCTCCATAGCTTCAATATTCTTAAGATCCACCCTAACACCTACCTTTCCAACAATATGGCCCACGTACTCGACTTCTAAGGCGCCAAAAGCACATTTAGATTGTTTGAGGAAAATTTGGTGTTGAGAGAGTAGATGTAGAAATCGATCGACATGAACAAGATGAGTTGTCCATGTTTTACTATAGATGAGGATATAATCAAAGAACACTAAGACAAAATGATGAAGAGAAGGATGAAAGACATGATTCATGAAGCTTTGAAAAGTGTAGGGAGCATTACACAAGCCAAAGGGCATGACCAAAAACTCATAGTGGCCCTCATGAGTTCAAAATGTAGTCTTAGAAATGTCTACCTCGTTCATACGTATCTCATGGTAGCCAGAAAGAAGATCAACTTTAGTAAAGAACTAGGCACCACTCAATTCATCCAAGAGGTCATCAATGACAGGAATGGGAAATTTGTCTTTGATGGTAAGTTTGTTGAGGGCACAGAAGTCAGGACATATGTGCCAAGAGCCTTCTTTCTTAAGAACCACGACCACATGAGAAGAGTAGGGGCTCATACTAGGACATATAACACCTGCAGTGAGAAATTCTTGAACAATTTTCTCAATTTCATTTTTTTGGGAAAAGGAATGACGATAGGGATGAACATTGGGAGGAAGGCTATCGAGGACAAGGGGAATGGAACGATCATGAGTGCCATGAGAAGGAGGAAGTCCCTGGGGAGTGGAAAAAACAACTTATTGTTTGGAGAGGATGGATTGGAGGTCCTGTGGCACATAGGGTGTCTCAGTGGTGTGAATGGAATGGAGTTGTGCAATAATGCCAGAATGACCTTTTTTGAGGAGATTTTCCATGTGATGGGAACCAATGATATCTAGGGAACCAACGTTGATGCCTTAGAATGTATATTGTTGGCCCTCCTAGTTGAATTGCATGGTTAATTCCTTAAAATCCATGAGAATGGGACCCAGAGTCCTTAGCCATTCTGCACCCAACATAATGTCACAACTGCCCATGTCGATAGCAAACATATGAGATTTCATGTGGTACTGACCAATTTGGAGACACACATTTTCACAATTCCCCCCACATTTCATGGACCCTCCATTGGCATTCGTTATTTGAAAATTATTGATTGCACAGATATATCAATTAGTTTCTTGGGCAATGAATAAAATTATGGGTGCTTCCACTGTCAACAAGGATGACGACCTTTTGATGCTTAATGTAACCAATTATCTTGAGGGTTTGGGGAGTAGAGAACCCAGTGAGAGAATTTGGGGAAATGACTTGTTCAAATTTGGGAGGGTCGAATGGTGGGGTTATGTCAGCGGGTTCAGGTGACTCAACCACAGGGGGGCCTTGACATCATCTTCTAAAACATCCTCGGAGATGGCCATAAAAATATTTTGTTCCTTACACTTGTGCCCATGAAAATATTTGTCATCACAATTATAACAAAGGCCTTTGAGTTGGTGTTCAACCATTTCTGCCCTGGTCAATTTATGGATCTTTAGTGGAGTGGAAGGAGGAGTGGGAGTGACTGGTTTAGGGTGAGGAATAAAGGAGGGTTTTCGGGTTTGAGAAGATACAAACTATCATGCTTCCTTATATCTTTTAGTAGCTTCCACCCAACTCTGAGGCCAATCCATGAGGACATGGGCACGAATCTCATCCTTGAGGCCACTAATAAAACATTCTCGGAAAAAAGCATAAGACATGCCCTCTATACGGAAATCCAATCGCTCAAAAGCAGCTATAAAGTCTTCCATTGTGCTAGATTGTTTCATGTTTGTCAAATGACCTAAATGGTTGGCGTCATTGTCAAAGTGTTCATAAAGCTCTGCCACAAATTGTGTCCAAGCCACATATCCTTGGTGGGCATTTTTTCTCCATTTCCACTATTGACAACGTTCGTGATCTAGATGGAGAACACCATACCAGAGTTTGACCAACTCATCTATAATTCCATAGAAAGAGAAATAATGTTCCATTTGAGTTACCCATCCAGTGGGATCTGAGCCATCAAATTTGTTCACATCCACATGCGGAAGGCGTAGGTCACACTGAAAGTGATTGGGATGAAAAGTACGGGAATTAGAGGAAGTTTCACCTTCATAGTGCAAAGGTGGGTCAGAGGAAGGAAGATCTGTAGGGATATTCATCTTGGCGCATATCATGGTAGTGAAGGATGCAAGATGGGTAGCGAGGTCTTGTTTGATGGTTTCCATTTTGGTGTCTATGGAGGAATGCATGTTTTTATTGATGGTGGAAAAATTGGCATCTATGGAGGAATGCATGTTTTTATTGATGGTGGAAAAATTGGCACTGAGCTGTCGCACTTCCTGTTGGGTCTCTGTGATATTAGAGGACAAAGAATTGAAGTGACCTTCCAAGTCTTGGCTATGGGTTGGGCCATGATGAAGAGGGAAAACGAAAAGGGACGGGTGGGATCACACAAAAAATGGGTTATGGATGAATTGTATCACGACAATCAGGGTGATGAGGGGAATCCAAAGGGGTAAGGCCCAAATAAGGGTGTTGGAAGGGGGTCAGGTCCACAATTTTTTTTTTTGCTAAAAAATGATAGGTATGACTGCGATAAGGGAGAAGAGAGGAATCTAATTGGATAGGGCTCAAATAATGGTGCCAACAGTATCCATACATTATTTTCTTACTCTTGCGGAGTTATACTCCGATCTGAAGAATACTGTAGTGTTGAAATGCCCAAATTCTTAAGAGGAAGAAATGTGTAGTAATTTCACAACCCGAATGCAGGAGGCACAATTGCACAGAAATAGATCTTGTATGTTCTATTTTTGTTTCCATCCCAAGGGTTAGGGTATGGAGGGTGTCTATAGACAAGGGTTTTCCCTGTGCTATAGCTCTCTGATATATGTGCGGGGTCCAACAATAATACTCGACTCAATATCTCAGGGCATCGACTAAGGAAGTTAGATCGTGCCCTTAGCCATACTACTCGACTACCCGGGTACTAGAGAGTATCTTCCTGAGTGTTGTTCTCGTTGGCACTATAACATTCAGGCAACTCATTGGTTTATCTATGCAGGGCTTCAGGATATCTAGGCCGATCCAAATACATGTGTTGTCTTATGTGCTACCACTCGAAAAGGTACCAAAAGGGGTTACAAGAGTGGCCAACAGATGTGCGCTTAAGTACCACTTGTATTTACTGCGTGTATGACTCCCCGATCGTAGGTTTATGTGCATAACGATAGATCTCTATAGTTTTAAGATTCCAAAATATGTCTCTACCATGAAAAAATAATTAACCCACAATTTTCTGCCAAGGAAAGTGCCCTGATATGACTTGTAGTGTTGTAGATTGTTGGCACAGGGGCAGACCCAGGGTTCAACGCTACAACAATGCACCAACAAAACCCTAACTACCAGCCCTTTCGGCAACACCTGCGAGGCAGATGAAGTCTCACCCGAGGTAGATGTAGGAGTGGTTGTAGGACTCATGTGTTTGCAATCTTAGCCAGGACACAGATCTGTGATTGTAACACATTAACATAGCATTTAGCAATTATGATTCATCAATATTTAGTCTTAGTTTACAATGCAACTAAACCCTAACAACAGATGAATGCAGTATTTATACAGATCCACTAGATTCAAGCAATAATCATATCGACCTAGATCAGATCTAGCATTCATTCACATTATTCGAAACTAAGCTATCATATTAGATTCATCTATCATCTAACGTCGCACTAAGCATTGAATCACATAAACAAAAGAACAACCAAGAATAAAAAAGCATNCGTTGTTCACCCCCACTCTAGGGCTATGTCCACCAACTCTTCGTCTTCTTTATTATCTTCGGTCAATCTTCTTACATGCACAAAGCCTCAAAATCAACTCCATAGAGGACATGAGATCTGGGAACCTCACTAGATCCTCCTTCCCCAAGTAGATATATGCACAAAGTCTTCCACAGTCTGCGCACAAAGCACTACAGACGACTTGCACTTAGCTCTGCAAGTCTCAACATACAACACACACCAAGCCCCTTACAATCATTTGTACTTAGCAGAGTATTCATTCTCTCCCCTCTTCTTACATCGCCTAGACTTCTATTTATACATTACAAAATAGGCCTGAGAATGGGTAAACCCATGGGCCAACATCCCCATACCCATTACATAAGCCCAAAACTCAAAAATCCCTAAAAAGGGGCCAAGATCCTACAATCCCCGTTTTGAATTGTGCTCCGCCTTTGACAGCCTGTCGAAGTCCCAAAAATAGGTCAAAATGACCAAGGATCCTCAAAACTTGGTCAAGGGCCAACATGCCCCCAACACTCACCTGTGACTCATCCCGAGTCACTCTGCTCTGGGTAATTATGCCTCAAAAGGCTTGAGCTTGGCTCTAGCTACTTCGACCTGTTGCTGTGCCACGACCTTCTGCTCAGTGAACTCTTGGATTACTGCTTTGTTGAAAGGTCCCTCTAAGCGTTGTTCAGCTGCAGTGACGACTTGTTCCAGTTTTGTTCCTCAACCTTCGATCTCTGCTAACAGTTGGCACACCTCGTCCTGTATTGGTTGAAGCCTTTGAGTCACTTCCATGACTCTGCTCTTAATGGTGTGGACTTGCTGTTGAGCAGTGCGCTATTCTTGGGATCACTTTATCCTCTTAATGGCTGACAGGGGCTTCGACTGTGCCTGTACTGTTTCTACTTGCTGCTTCACCTCCTAGAGCTATGACTCTAGTGACTTCAATTTAGGATCCTCAGTAAGTCACTCATAAGTCTAGGCACTGTGATCACTTAGCTATTTACATTCCATGGCAAGGGTCTTGATTCTTTCAACTGTGCTTCGAGAAGTTTCTTCTCGTTGATCCTACACATCTTGCGGAGTACTGGGCACTGTTCGTAGATCCAGATATGTGATTCTTTGCTGAAGATGCTGGATGGCTTTCGCGAGTTGCACTACTTGGTGTTCTACTGGTTCTTCCTCCTTCTGCTCCAAGCCTGTCACAGAGTGAAGTGCTGTGTTGACTGCTTCTTTTACTCCGGCCTACTTCGCAAGCAACTTTTATTTCTCCTACTAGATCTGCACTCTCTCTTCATCAAATTTCGCTTGAAGGGTATCCCTCTCCTGTTGTGCAATCCTGCATTTCTCTATAACTTCCTCCTGTGCTTGATGCAGGGCTGCTGTGACCCGTTCTTTCTCAGCTTGTGCTCGATGAAGGCAAGCTTCGGTTACATCAGCTAGTCTGCAGAGTTGGGTAGGCTCATCTCCCAACTCTGGTTATTCTGTGGGCGAGGGTGCAGTGGACACTGCTTGGCTCGAATAAAGGGCTTGTTGTACACCTCTTAGTTCTGCTTCAATTATATCATACATGGCTTCTTGTTTTGCTTCGTTTCTTTGCAAAATATCTTCTGAGGCATCTCCTATAGTTGAAATAATGAAGTCGAAGTCATTGACCGTGAGTGCATTCTGCATCTTTGTCTTATTGGATTTGGCCTTCTTCCGCGATGACGGTTTTGTGGGGGAAACCTTCTTTTTCTTATATGGATCAGTGTCATCAGGGAGGTTCTGTGGCGGTGTTACTTCGTCTTTCTTATCTTCTTCTTGTTCTTTTTCCTCTTTCTTCACTTCTTCATCACCTCCTCCGCTAGGTGACTTGGATGTAGTCTCTTCTGATGCGTTGTGTACTTCTTGTACATCTTGCTTCTTTTTCTTCCTACTGCTGCTTGGGGCATCATAATCTTCGCGAGTAACTGCCAGATTTCCAATGAGGTCTGGGTCGGATAGCTCTGCGAGGTCAATAGGGATAAGGAGTTCTGTAGGCTAGTCTTTAATGATTTCTTCTAGGTCCTCTGCAGTGAGCTTGTAGTAGTACTGAAGTTCTTCTTTTATTTCATCGGCATGCACAATGATATAAATAAAATGCCTATCTGCACAGTGATTCATAAGAGGCTTGAACCTGTCCAGTGTGTTCGATGTCATACGAGGGAAGGACTTAATATCCCTCCTAAGCTGAAGGTAATAGGTATGAAATACTACATTTGACTTCCACTTCTTTCCCATATTGCTCGAATACCAGAGCGTGGTGAACTTCACAGCGAGCAGATCGAATGGATCGATGTTAGGGAAGGTCGCACCTTCCAGCATCTCCCAAGCAGTAAATGCGATGAGGATTAAGAGGCAACTGAAGTGAAACTCGTAGCCCTGACCCTGAGCTTCGCGACAATCCAATTCGAGCTGGTTAACTAGGTACTTCACCCAGTTCTTTTGTAGGCCTTCTACGCATTTCCCAGTGAGGTCAACGACAAACCATGTGACTTGTGTGGGTCTGTTCTTTCTTACTAGATTTCCTACAATTAATTGGCATGCTAGGCACACTACACCATTCTGGATGGAGGCTACCTTGTAGCCTCATGTCCCCTTCTCAACATCGTTGTATGTTTCTTTAATCATCTATGCCAAGGTGCGGTCTGCAACTTTTCCTGGGTAGAAGTCTTGTGGGTCTAGTCCCTGCATGCTTAGTCTGGTGATCCTATGGATCAATGTCAGATCGACAGTGATTCATCTATCCAACCACAAATAGCCACCGTGGAAGCACGACAACAGAAGATTAACGCAAGCGTTAACCTCTCGGTGCCTTCCAAAATGTGGAATCTTCATTACATTCAAAAGGGTGGACTGCGCAAGGTTCATCGTCCACGGATGGGGGATGATTTTCCTCTTTTTTCCCTTTGTCTTGGTCAAATATTTGTGAGGCGTGAGAATTCCATAGCTCTTACGGTCTCCCAGGTTATAGTCACTAATTTTCAATGTTGGAATCCTCTCTAGCTGTGGTTTGACTGCGCGTATCCCCTTCGAGAGATATGCAGTGATGACGGTGTAGTCGAAGTCCCTCAAGACACTGTCGTGACTCACTACATTGGCCAGGGGTGGGATGTAATCGGGTAGTATGGATGATAATAACTTCGCATTCGCCAAGTCATCTCTATGCTTGGTTATTTTCTCAGTCGTAGCTCGGGATGGTTCGGATCTGCGAGCAGTCGACGGGGAGGCTTGCACTCCTCTCGTCAATGAAGCTTGTACACTGATAGACATTACTCTTTCAGTCATGAGGTCAATGAGATCTCCTTCACAGATTCTTTGACTGCGCTAAGTTCTTCAGACATACACGCTCTTGGTTGAATATCTCGGGTTCAAGAGCAACTACTCGATGCAACAGGATGGATGGCGATAGCTCGATGATCACTGTGCGAAATCAACTGATCTGTGAGGTCACATAATCATGGGTGGAAAAAGTGTTCTCGGTGACAGGCTCGATGAACTAAGTAGAAAACTTGGTAACAAATCTTTCCAACGGGCGAGAAGCCTTCATTAATGCAGTTCTGTCCATTACAACGTGGTCCCAATGGTCTGATGGTGAGATTTCTAGCCATAACTGTTGTTCTAACCATTTGCGCCAACAATTATAATGCCTCCAATGGTCATATTACTTCGCCATGGGAAGTGCCATGTTCTGTTGTATTGATATCCCGACGAAGTTCAAATTTTGGAACCCTTCCTTTTGCGCAGTTCTTTCTGGTGTTGTTTGTAATTTTTCTATCTTTGCTTTCTTCTTACTGAGCTTTCTAGCCTTCTTCCTGGTGATCTTAGTTTCGATATTCCTCTTTCCATTTTGATTCTTATCTTCTCTTGGCATAGTAACTTCGCGTTGTTGATGGTCTTTACTAGGGTTCAAGGGTAATACTTCTTCTCTGTCTAGTGCAGGTGCTCTACTCTCCTGTACAGACAGGTATCTCAAGTCCTCATGTGTTTTTTCAATTTCAACATCCCGATGTCTGGCCCTCAGTTTTTGACTGATCTTCTTGTTCTTTCAATAAGTGCATGATTCTCTTGGTCATGAAGTCTCTTAGGTCTTTATTTTTCTGTTCTAGGTCTTCTTCTTCCTTCCTTCGAGTCTAATCGTTCTAGATCCAGGTTTTTCCTAGTAACATAGTAAATGGAGTGTTGTTCTCAATAAATTTAACAACCTCAAAATCTTCCTCTATTGAAGTTCCACGAGCACTCATGGATATCTGGGTAAGTCTTCCACACAGGGTTATCAACTTTCCTCTAAACAATCTTATTCCTACCAGTGAAGGAATCATAGCAGGCTTCCCTAAATTTTCCCTAGTTCTTTTTGTCATGATTTTCACCTGTGTTTCCTCATCCAGAATGTAGTCAATGTTGAAGTCTCCTATTCTTGTTTCTATGCATTCTTTTTCTTTGAAGATTTCTGGTAAGTTGATATCTCTGTGATCATTCAGGGTTTCTTTCATTTGCAATAGTACAGTCTCTGATTCTGTCTGGGGTTCTACCATGGTCTCAGTTTCTTGACCTTCCTCAGGGTTTTCTTGTCTCATATTCATTCTTTCAACCATAACAATCATTCTAGGACAATCCAGAACTTCATGATCCATATCTTTACAACAAATACAACTAGGTCTTCTTCTAGGGAATTCCTTAGAAATATGTCTCGGTCTTCTGCAACTGTAACAAAGAGTCAGTGCTCTCTTTCTTTTAAATGATTCCCAACCCTTCTTGTACTACGCACTAGGATCTTGGTAGCTAACCTGTAAAAAATTCTTTCTAGGATCCCGCATCCATTTGTTAGTCCAAACATTCTTTCTATGCATAGGAATAACATATCTTTCATTATTTCTATCAGATCTACTCATATCAAACATTTTCTCTTCTAGCTGTGCCCTAGTTTTCAGACTAGGATAACATTTATCAAGCATACCTAGATCCATACTCTTGAAACAAAAATTTCCACTAATCTTACTTTCAGCTGAGCACAAAGCTTCTAGATCTAAAACTTTTCACTATTCTTACCTTTACCAGAGCACAAAGCTTCGAGATCTTACCTCTTTTCTTCGGATATGACTTCTCTTCTTAGCACAGAGCTTCACAATCCAAGTAGAGTACTGCGCACTAGGGCGGCAGATCTATGCACAAAGATTTCATAGTTTCAGGTCAGATCTTCGCCCAGAGCTTCTTCTTCCTCAGTTCCCAACAATCACAGTTTTAGGTTAGATCTTTGCACATAGCTTCTTCTTCCTTAGTTCCTAGCAATCACAGTTTCAAGTCCCGACAACACAACCATTTGTCGGCATAGGGGAAAACCCAAGGTTCAATGCTACAACAACGCACCAACAAAACCCTAACTACCAGCCCTTTCGGAAACACCTGCAAAGCAAATGAAGTCTCACCCGAGGTAGATGTAGGGGTGGTTGCATGACTCAAGTGTCTGCAACCTTAGCTAGGACACAAATATGTGATTGTAACACCTTAACATATCACTTAGCAATTATGATTCATCAATATTCAATCTTAGTTTACAATGCAACGAAACTCTAACAACAGATCAACGTAGTATTTATACAGATCCACTAGATTCAAGCAATAATCATATCAACCTAGATCAGATCTAGAATTCATTCACATTATTCGGCACTAAGCTATCATATTAGATTCATCTATCATCTAACATCGCACTAAGCATTGAATCACATAAACAAAATAACAACCAAGAAGCACAAAACATTCATAACACATGATATACATGGTTCACTCCTACCCTGGGGATACGTCCACCAACTCTTTGTCTTCTTTATTATCTTCGGTCAATCTTCTTACATGCACAGAGCCTCAAAATCAACTCCGTAGAGGACATAATATCTGTGCACTTCGATAGATCCTCCTTCCCCAAGTAGATCTAGGCACAAAGCCTTCCATAGTCTGCACACAAAGCACTACAGATGACTTTCACTTAGCTCTGCAAGTCTCAACATACAACACACACCAAGCCTCTTACAATCATTTTCACTTAGCATAGTATTCCTTCTCTTCCCTCTTCTTACATCGCCTAGACTTCTATTTATACATTACAAAATAGGCCTAAGCATGGGTAAACCCATGGGACGACATCCCCATACCCATTACATAAGCCCCAAACCCAAAAATCCCTAAAAAGGGGTCGAGATCCTGCGATCTCCGCTTCGAATTGCGCTCCACCTTCGACATCCTGTCGAAGTCCCAAAAGTATGTCAACATGACCAAGGATCCTCAAAACTTTGTCAAGGGTGAACACATATAAAATAGTATGCAGAACACAAATATTTCAGATAGAAATTGCAGAACAACAATGATATAACCAGAATAATACCATAAAGAGCATATTCATTAATGATAACAATGTTCACTTGCCTCTTCGAGGGGTCAACCTCCAGTAGAGTAGATCTCTATTACAATAATATCCAAGAAAAAAATTCTCATACCCTCTACTCCTATTTATACTAAATCTGTCTATCCAAAAGAACAATTTAGAGGAAGATCCTTCTAGAAATGAAAGCTTCTATTACGTCTTCTTACATTTGACTTATTCTTCCTTATTGCTAGGCCTTATTAATATTGGCCTTTATTACATGGAAATATATTATTCTACCTACATGAGGGGTTAGGGAGGTTAGGTCCCTAACAACATTTGTGTGCAGATTCGACGACAACAAAATTGACTAAAGTGACAAATGATTAAGCAACATTGCTTATAGAATACAAAAAAATTATGATGGAGTGGGATGACGCTGAACAAAGAGTAGGAAGGTTGAAAAACGTAGTGCATAAAGTGTACAATAATTTTCTAGAGATACCAATGGAAGTTGATACTCCATTGGAAGAACAAGAGTCGAAGATTAGCGAAGCCATTCATGGATTTTGCGCGAAGATCGTAGACTTAGAAGCATGCACGATGCTAGACACTCCACATGAGGAAGGGGAACAAAGAGAGAATAAAACGACGACAACAATGGAAAGTATCAAGAGTTTAGAGGAGGAGTGTGCCAAGTTATATGAATAAAAAACATAAGTATGGAATCAACTAACAAAATATGCAGAGTTGCAAGGAATAGGGCAGAAGTTCCAGGCTGCACTGGAGGAGGTGCAAAAGTTTAAAGAGACGATGAGCACCGTGCCACCAACATAAAAGATGGCTGCAATCATAGAGAATAGGAAGTTGTACTTAGAAATAAACCATATTAGAGTAGAACAACATGCTCTCGCAAAGAATATTGAGATGCTGCAGGAGGAAGCATTTCAAGTAACAAAGGAACCTGCAGCTACACAAGCCATAGTGAAACATGCAGTGCAAGAAAATACAGAGAAGCTGAAGACCCACATTACTATAGAGATAACAAAGGAAATTTTGCATCAGGAAACACAAGTAAAAGAAAAGGTTGCGACTGCAAGAGAAATGTTCTAGAAGTTCATTGTGATGTGGAAGAAGGCCTGAAGTGGTTCGGGACGAGCCACATTAGAGTGTTGGGGGCTTGTTGGAGAAGTATATTTTGGGACCCATTTTGGGAATCACACAAAAGGAAACCGTGCGACAAGTTGGTTAAGGAGTAGTGCGTGTGGAAGAAGGGAAGACAATTAATGCATTTTTAGGAGAAATGCATGCGAAAGGAGGAATTTAGTTAGAAGTAGATGTACATTTTGGTCCATTTTGTAATGGCCTAAGCCCTAATGTAAATGTATAAATATGTATGGGTGTTGGGTAGAAAGTAAATTTGAAGGGATTTGAGAGAGTCATAAGAGAGTTGGTTGGGGAGTATGGTATCGATGAGTGAGTTCTGAGCTAAGTGTGCATTGTATGCACAAACGACAAGGGAATATTGGGTAGAATTGGATTATCATGTATGAGCGCAATGCACACCTTTTGTAATTAATGACATTGAATAATAATATAAGAAGCCTGTTGTTGTGGATGTAGCCCGGTTTGGGGTGAACCACGTTAAACATGGTGTCGTTGTGTATGTTGTGATGTGTTTGTTTACTATTTTGATTATGTCATGCACTTAATGAAGGAATGATTAATATGAATATGTTATTTGATGGTTCTGCACATTGTTGGGTATGTGTTATATTCTTTGCATGTGTGTGTGTTGGCGCTTCAGGTTCGACAACTACGTCTGATGATCCCTCTAGTAGTTCTCTTTGTGTCATGTGCGTCGGGCACTTCCTAAGGGGGTCCCAGGGGGGCTAGGTATGCCCTCCCCTTGTTATGCGTAGCGCCTCGAAATTTGTTTTTGGGCGGTTTTTGCTATTTTTAGCGGATTTTACTATTTTTAGCGGTTTTCTAAATTAATCCCGAATTAAGGGATTGGGGTTTTGGTATCTACAGAATACCTAAAAACATTGTATATATTGTATGGTGAATGGTGAAATTCGAGATAATAAAAATAAGAAAGGTTTTCCTTGGTTGAGGGTTTTCGATATAAATCTCCGTGTACTATGTGTACGAGCCATCGATTAATTTCTGTTTTACTTAAGAATCTATATGCATTGCTTTACTTCACAGGTTTAAAACCTACATGTGGTATCAGAGCTCATTTTTGGCTTCAAATGGAAGCCTTTGTCCCCGAGGGTTTGGCTCGGTCTTGATAGATCAAGTTTATCTTGGGTCTGTGATAAACCTAGGTTTAGTGGGAGCTTTTGCAATGGAGATTTGAGTGTAGAAAGAGGAATGACGAGCTCTTCTAGAATCGAGATAGAGAAGTTCAACGGTAAAAACTTTGAGCTATGGAAGCTCAAGATGGAGTACCTTCTTGTATACAAAGAACAATGGATTGCTGTGGATCCTGATACACAACCTACTGGTACGTAGCCTACTGGCACACAGTCGACTAGTACACGACCTACTAGTACACAAACTACTAGTACACCACCTACTGGTATGTCAAAGGAATATTGGGAGAAGTTGGACATAAGAGCAAGGAGTGATAGTCGACTATGCCTGACAGATTCGATGTTGTTGAATGTCTCGGGAGAATCTACAACCAATGAACTATGGGATAAGTTAGGGAATTTGTATCAATGAAAGTCCCTGGTAAACAAGTTATTTCTTTGAAAGAAGCTAAATCATCTTAGGATGGAAGATGGAGATTCTGTGACAGAAAATCTAAATGCCTTTAATACTCTCGTAATTCAACTTGTCTTTGTTAATATTATGATTGCAGAAGAAGATAAGTGTATTACTTTGCTATGTTCTTTGCCAGACTCTTGGGATAATCTGGTCGTAGCA